>JAVKPL010006030.1:0-25124 GCA_032173675.1 Gastrolobium villosum | reverse complement strand
AAGTCCAGAAAATATAAGCTTCCTCTTTTAACACCACAGCCAATTGTCTTCTTGGTGGAGATGTCCTGAAATATGCAGTGAGTAGGCCAAAATATGACAGAGCAATGCAAAGAATAGGTTAGATGGAAAACAGAAAGAAAATTGAACTCCAAAGAGGGCACAACTAAGACTGAATCAAGATGTAAATATGGAGAGAGAGAGAGAGAGAGAGAGAGAGAGAGAGAAAGAGACCCCTGGCCAGTGACAGGGGATTGCCCTCCATTTGCCGTGGAAATAAAGGGTTGAGGTGAGGGACAAAAATTGTCTAACATAGAGGAGTCTCGGATCATATAATCTGAAGCTCCGGTATCAATTATCCACACATTATTCTTAGACAACACAGAGAAAGCAAGGGAGTTACCAATTGAGCCCTGGTGAGCAATGTTCGCTGCTGGAGGAGTGACCAGAGGTGTTGGGGTGGCAGAAGCAGAGGAGACAGCTGTGGTGGGTTTCCTCCGAGGCTGTTTGGTGGGATCCCACCAATATGGATAGCCGATTAATTCGAAGTAATGTTGCTTGGAATGACCAGTCATACCACAATGAGAACAAACCAGATTACCTGATTTTCCAGATGAGGAGGAATGACGCAGGTGAGGAGGTCGTGGAGTAGGACGAGTCAGCAAGGCTGTGGATTTTGAGGAGGGCCGAGAAGAATCCATGGATTGACGTTGAGTGATTTCCCGTCTAACAAATGCATAGGAACCCTCAAGATCAAGTTTGGGTTCCTTGCGTAAGATTTCCCCACGGAGATGATCCAAATCAGAGTCCAAACCACTTAAGAAAATATGGACTCACAGACGGGCCAATGCAGAGTTCAGTTGAACGACTCCATCAACGGTGGTGGCTTGGGACATGGTACGTTGACCAATCTCCTAGAAAATTTCAAGAAGTTCGTTGTAGTATGTAGGCAAGGGACAACCATTTTGCTTCGTGGAGAAAGACCTTTGGTTGAGTTCAAACAAGCATGTCTCATCGGAGTCATCATAGAATGTCCATTTACAGGCATCCCATATATCGCATGCGGAGTCCAGACGGAGGAAACGAGGGATCAGAGAGGGACTCATAGAATCTATGAGTCAGCTTTTCACGCACTTATTTTCAGTAATCCAGCCACCGTAGGAAGGATCGTCAGGAGGAGGCTTCGGGGTGTCACCGATGAGATACCCACCTTTGTTGCGAGCACCGATATGAAGGTCCATGAGTTGAGACCATATGGGAAAGTTGGTTTCATCAAGAATAATGGTTACTGGGAAGGAGGAATTGTCTTGGTGTATCACGATTGGGGCGGGTGGCTGAGGAGGGGTGATGACGGCGTCGGTGTTATGGTTGGGGTTTTCGTTGTTGGGGTTTTCCTGTTCCGTGAAAGAGAGAGATGAATATGTGTGTTTGGTTTACTTTTGAAGAGAAAAAAGAAAAAAATGGGTGGAGTGGGTATAACCCGTAAAGAAAGAGAAAAAAAAATATGGAGGAATTTTTTCCTTAGAAATTCGTAGGATCATAACCAAAACGCTGATACCATGTCAAAATAAGAGTACCAATATAGAAATCTCATTCGTATTCATAATTTTCCTCATACTCAGAGGTCAATTTATATACAAACACGATTTCAAATTGTGTAACACCTACCTCTAATAAAGGAAACAAACTCTTAATTTTATCCTATAGAATAACATCTAAACAACCTTATGAATCTATCCTATACAAATTGTAGTAGGAACAAAACCATAACAAACCAGAAACTAATTCCTAACTATTTTGAATAATTCCAACACTTGTGTGGGTAAAAACTCAAGAACGTGTATCTTTAACACAAGAAGTACCCTCCAAGGCAATAAAAAAAAAGCAACCAATGCGTAACATGCCCTCAAAACTTCAAGTCAACTTTCATCCCATTGGCTATTCCCGACAACTACCACACGTGGTAATGGAAATATTGACAAGAAACACTTTGCTCAAAATTTTAAGCTCACTTCAGAAATTGATAATTTTGAAAACTTCTCTAGCCCGCACCTTATCTCCGGCTATAATGCACGGACACGGACACGGGGCACGACGATACGTTAATTCTAAAAAATATCATATTTCGATATGTTGGGACATGTTTTGATATTAAATAAAAATTTTAATAGGGGAAGGATATTGTAATAACCAAGTTGTATTACAACCATGTTACTACCAATCAATCTCACCGTTAGATCGCTTATGTTGATCCAACGGTTATATTTATTTTTATCTTTGTATGGTTATGATTCCCCAAATTTAAAGTGAAAGCATTAAATATGGGAAATCATAACCATACAAAAGTGGAAATAAATATAAAATATTAAATTTGAGAAATTATGACCATACAAAGATGGAAATACATATAACCGTTGGATCAACATAAGCGATCTAAAGGTAAGATTGATTGGTAGTAAAAAATCTTGGTTGTTACAATATCCTTCCCCTTTTTGTTCCAACGGTTATATTTATTTTCAACAGTTATGTGCAAGTGCAAACACAAATTTCTTGGAAAAATAAAAGAGTAAAATATCTTTTGGATCCTCAACAAAAATTATGGGCACAATTTAATTCCATAAAAATAAAGTTAACTTCCAATCCCTCTGAATTCCAAAATAGGCTCAGTTGGTCGAAATCGTGATATATCTATATTTAAAGAATATCCATAATTTGAATCTTAAAAGGATCACACTTTGAGTTTTTTTTAAGGGATTAAATTGGACTCTATAAAATTTGTTGAGTATCCAAAATTTTCAAATGGACCACTTATTTATATTTTTTTTTTTTGGCTTGATGTTTGTCATCTTAAATAACATAAGTTATGTCATTTTTTTTATACCTTTAAGTTATGTCATTTAAAGAGATGGCACAGGGTTTCACAAGGATTAAATACAGCATATTTGTTGATGTATTTAATAGGAGCTGATTGCGTTTTTATTTAATAGGAGTTGATTGCGTTTTGTATTTAATAGGACGCAATCAGCTCCTATTAAATACAAATCACAATCAACTCCTATTACATTAAATTCAAAATTCAAATAACCTCCAATACCGTGTTTGTTTCATTCAATCAATGCTTTCACGCTCATTTGAGATATTTAATTGATTAAATATAAGTTTTAATCGATTAAATCAATTAAGATGGATATTTAATCGATTAAGAGGGAGATTTAATCGATTAAATCTTCAAGTCAACTATTTTTTTTTCAGTTTTGACCATTTGATCGATTAAATCTTCAAGTTAAACGATTAAAGAAATGGTAGATTGGTAGATAACTTTAAATAAGGGATAAAATGATTATTAATTAATTAATGAAGGATAAAAGGGTCAAAAAGCCAATTTATAAACCTTGTCAACCTAAACAGTGAAACAAAATGATAAAAATAAATAGAAAACAAAATCAAAGAAACAAACACATAATACATCATAATTATCTCATAAATGACATGTGAGTGACAACACAATTCAATATAGAAAGAAAAAGAAACAAAACGGTGACACACTATGGAAGAGAGTGATGCAGCAAATGAATCCTCCCCAAGGAGCTGAATAGTTTTTTTTTTTAAGTTAACTTGACATCTAATTATGGCAAATTGGTTTTCTCAGGTATTTTCACATCAATTTTGACATTTTTATTTTGTAAATTAAGTTTTGACTCTTTAAATTGGTTATAAAACTAATTCAGAGCACGGGGTGTATTACAAATAATGGATAAGATATTATTATTATCAAATAATTTTATTATCAACATTACTATCATATTTTAATTGTTAATTTTCGTTTATCAACTATTATTATTTTCAAAAAATTAAATTCATTAATTATGTATTAATTCACAATAAATGATAATCATTAATTGATGAAAATTAACGATTACGATACGATAATAACTTTGATATTGGGCCCAAAATAATATCGTATTGGGCTTACTCATCTGCAAGCCCAAAAATAATGTATAAATATTCGATCAAACCTGTTGATTTTCACTTGTGCTGGATAGACAAATACACTTTGATTTGAAAGTCATGGTCTCTTTCGTTTATTTTCCAAGTAATTTCCATTCAAAGGTTGGGAACACATCCACTACCGACTGCCTTAAACTTCCTCTCACCCTCTACTTCGGTCAACTTGTTTACTTCTCACTCCTTTCTGCTTTTCCTATTCATTTCAACCATTATTCTTCCATCTTTGCTTCTCTTGCCTCCTCTCCTGATCACAGTCATCATCGTTCTCATAGGAAAAATTCTCTCTCTTTCTCTCTATGTCTCTCCCTCTATTGCCAAGTTTTTTACTCTTTGTTTCCTGGCTTTCCATTCATGGGGTGCTGATATTGCACTTTTTGCTTCATGGGTTTTCAAAAAACTGGTTGTTTCAACTCCTTCTCAGTCTCATGACTTCTCTGTGCCAGTTATCCAACCTCTTTCCAAAAATCATCACAAAAAGGATTCTGTTGTGTCTTCAAATTTGGATACTGGTGCACTTGGATCATCAAACACTGCTTTTGATGTGCATGATAAGAGCACAGGCAGTTTGGATGTGCATAGAGATGGCAGAGGGTTTAATAGTAATTCTGACACCACAGAATCAGGTTCAGGTTCTAGTTATCTTTCTTGTTCTTCAGAGATTTGTTCTATCAGGGAAAATGAACATAAAAGTGAAACTCCAAGCCCAAAACATGTCAAGCATGTGACCTTTCTTGATCCTGAGTCAAGTTACATGGAAGATACATATAATAAGGAGTTTGGTGATTCTCAAGTGGGAAGTTTCCCTGCGAAGCCACAAGCTGTGAGACCTGGGAAGAAAGGTTCTTGTTATCTGTGCCTTAAAGGGAATCGTCTCACTGAGAAGGAGGTTTGCATTGTTTGCGGTGCAAAGTATTGCCGCAGTTGTGTCATAAGGGCAATGGGGTCAATGCCACAAGGAAGAAAATGTGTTACTTGCATTGGATACAGAATTGATGAGAACAAGCGGTCAAAGCTTGGGAAATCTTCTCGGATGCTGAAGAAGGTGTTGTTTGAGTTCTCGGTGGCTCAAATCATGCAAAATGTGAGGTCTTGTGAAGCAAATCAAATACCACCAGAGCTTGTTCATGTGAACTTAGAAACTCTTAATATGAAACAACACAAGCAAACATTTTTCCCATTATTTTGTTGGAAGGTTTAAATATCATTATTACCAAATAATATTATTATTAATGTTATTATCATAACTTAACAATTGATTTTCATCAATTAACGGTTATTATTTATTGTGATTTAATAATTAATTAATGAATTTGATTTGTGGAAATTATAATCATTAATATGCGAAAATTAACGGTTAATATATGATAATAATATTGATAGTAACATTATTTCGTAATAATAATATCTAATCCCTTAATTCTAATACGTTGCTTTCTCTGAATTAGTTCTAAAGTCAGATTAAAGAGTCAAAACTTGTGTGAAAATACCGAGAAAACCAATTTGCCATAATTAGAGCTCACGCTAACTTCAAAAAAAAAACTATTCAGCTCCTTGTGAAAATACGCGAGAAAATCATTGTGTTTTTAAAATTTTAATTTATTTCAAAGTTATAGTAGTCTTTATATTTATAATTTTTTAAGATTTCAATACCAAAATGACGTCATTTTGCTAATAAATGCAAATAACTTATCTGCAATAACTGTAGAAACATTTTTCCTATTATTTTTTTGGAAGGGTTTAAATATCATTATTACCAAATAATATTATTGTTAATGTTATTATCATATCTTAATAGTTGATTTTCCTCAATTAACGGTTATTATTTACTGTGAATTAATAATTAATTAATGTATTTGATTTGTGGAAATAATAAACATTGATATGCGAAATTTAACGGTTAAGATATGATAATAATATTAATAGTAACATTATTTGGTAATAATAATAATATCTTATCCCTTATTTCTAATACACCTCGTACTCTGAGTTAGTTCTATATTCTGATTAAAGAGTCAAAACTTGTGTGAAAATATCCGAGAAAACCAATTTGCCATAATTAGAGCTCATGTTAACTTAAAAAAAAAACTATTCAGCTGCTTGTGAAAATATCTGAGAAAATCATGGAGTTTTTATAATTTTGATTTATTTCAGAGTTATAGTAGTATTTATATTTTTAAATTTTTAAGATTTTAATACCAAAACGACATCATTTTTTTGAATAAATGCAAATAACTTATCTACAATAACTGTAACAGCCCGTTACGTACCGGTATTGTTAACATTGATTATGATATTAAGCGCAGTTACAATCACAGTAGTTGGGTTAATTAAATTACGGGCAAACTTTTTCCGTTTATCATATTCCTTTTCATATCCATAACCTTTTCCGTAATCAATTAAAACAACGCTATAATTGTAAATGCAATACGCGGAAGCATCTAGTCTTAACAACAACACTAAACTTTTCTTTTTATTCAACTCATTTTAAACCCATCAACTCATTCTCCTTTCTTACCAAGTTCTAGCCCTTTACGTAAGCTACGCGTGGTTTCAAACCACGAATCATTTGGAGTTCTACCCAACAAGTTATGCCCCTCTCTTTAAGTCAAGAAAAACCTGAATTTTCAAAAATTGCACTGTGGTAATCGATTACCAGTGGGTGGTAATCGATTACCACCTGTCAAAAATGAGGCAGTAGCCAAATTTTGACCTCCTCTGTTCTGGTAATCGATTACCAACTTTGGGTAATCGATTACCTCACATGGTAATCGATTACCAAGCCTCAGTAATCGATTACCAGTGAAGACAGTAGCCAATTTTCGTCCCCTGTTGCATGGTAATCGATTACCATGCTTGGGTAATCGATTACTATGCAGCAAAAGTGACAGATTACAGCATTTTAAGCCCCAAAAAGGTTGTGTAATCCATCCCAAACACCTAAGTACTCCACACAACACTTAAACATACTCTAATCTAGGCTCTAGGCCCTTCAAACATACATTTTCATTCAATTATGTATCATATACAAAGTCCTTAACATAATGGCCATTTTACATCAATTATGGTCCATTTTACAACATATTCACCAAGACTTCAATTACAATGAATGTGGCAATGGACAAGTCCCATGCTCACTCAAATATACAATATATTCTCATGTCCTACATATACATCATATTGAAGGATCTAACATGTATTCATGAGCTTACTAATGGCATGGCATTTTCAATGCATAGATTCATGACCTAAGTCTAAAGCATACATCATATGCAAGATGTGTCCCTATCCAATGCTCATCACATGGTGCCTCCAACATGCACCTCATGCTCCACTCTTCCAGGCTCAACCTGACCTGAAATGATGCCCCACAACACGGGGTGAGATATATAAATATATCTCAGTAAACCAAGGGCCCTGGAGGTTTCTCCACCCCATGGCTCACTCAATGTGCAAATACAACATCATATAATATGCATGTAATACAATATCACCCATCAACTGGAGACAACCCGAGAACATCCACTCATGGATTCATGTTCAAGGACTCCATCATATAACTCCCGAGACAGTCCTGGCGCCTCTCCCATGGTTGAGAAGACTCCATGGCAATACCCAACCGGAACTCCTCATGAGCCCTATCCGGCGGACGTCCCCGTTTGGATCATCCTGGCGCCGCTCCCAGAGTCGACTCCACGGCAAAACCCGACTGGCATTCTCACAAGGACGAACCCAGCGGATGTCCAAACTCCAACACACGTCAACTGGCCAGTGACCAAACAATTTTCACAAAATCAAGCAATATGCATACAAGCACACAATCACACAATGTCATAACCACATAATCCAACCACAACCATCCACTAGGTGTGGTGGAGCACACAAGGGCTAAACCCCAGTTCCAAAGGTTACCTCAATACCGAGCCCATGCTCCAAACGTAAGCTCCAAGCTTACCCGCTTCCAAAGCGTCCAAAAGAGGCAACCTAGATAATCCACAACATGATTATCAATCCATTTCCCAATGAAACATTAAATCTCAAATACTCATTTATTTTACTTCAATCTCTTTTATAGATTCAGTTACCCATTATATCATGAATCACACATTATTTTTTTCTCATTCCACTATATCACACTATACCATCATCCATTTAAACATCATATTTATATCATTTTCAAAATTCACAACCTTTACATCATTTTTATATCACTTTTCCAAACCACCTCTATGGTTCGAATTCCTCAAAGATTGGTTATACAAGGTTTTCAATTTATTTTAACACACACAACAATCATGTAATCACATTATCAACCTATACCAATGGTCCACCATTCAATTATTCAATTACATCACATACCAATTTTCATGAAATCTTCACAAATTTTCCTAAGTTAAAAACCTAACTTTTTCACCAAAAATTAACATAGCATTTCTAGCTTACAAGCATGATTCTAAGGCCTTTTCATCTAATAGCATTTTTCCATTTGGGCTCTCTATCATCACACATCTAAATCAAAGATTCAACACATAATTTCTAGATCTACAAAATCAACCATCAAAAGACCACAAATATACTTACAATGTGTTGTATGATCACCACCAAGGCTTCACTAAACCATTTGAAGATCAAAACTCCAAGAAATCTCCAAGAACTAAAGTGGGTCGGATCTGACTTTGCTCAAAACGCGGCCAAGGAGATGGATTCAAGGCTTCTAAGTGTTACCAATGGCTTTGGAAGGTTGTTTACGATAGATTTCAACACCAAAATCAAGTGATTCGGTGAAGAAACGAAGAAATGGCAAGAAAGATGGAGGAGAATGTGCTCTTGGTTCCTTTTCCTCACAGGGGGCGCACGGGAAGAATGGAGGAAGGAAAGAAAAGAAGAAGAAAAAGGGGTGGGGCCAAGTGACCTCGGTCACACGGGTCCCACACGCGATCTAACTTTAACTCCGATAAAAATTATGATCATATATTCTTAATCTACATATTTTTCCAGTCCATGTCATATTTTTCTTTCCTCAAAATTCTCATAAAAATTTCACACTTATCGGTACACTCGTACCGCAGTATTTAACACTTAAAAATCACTATTCATCAATTTTTCCCAAATTTGCCTATTCACTCAATTTTCCGTCCTGATTCCATTTCCAGCATTATTTTTGCCATATTAAATCTCTAACTCCATTTTTCATGCCTCGGTTCACGTTCTTGGCAAATTACCATTTTGCCCTTTTAGCCCATTTTGGCCCTAATTCTCGGATTTTCACTAATCCTTCCCTTTTAAACCCATATTTTATCACATAAATTCACATTTAATTTTCCGAGGTGTTATATTCACCCCACCTTTTAGGAATTTTGTCCGCAAAATCAACTATGCACATATGCTAACTCGGGATACAGCCAGAGAATCTCAGTCCCCCGTACCCAAGAAGCTTCATCCAGTGCGCGGACACCAAAGTAATTATTTACATTTTTATCTTTTGGCTTTTCAGCCACATTTCACAATAGTCTTGCCTTTCAAAGGCCCAATGGGAGACCTCAAGTCCTTCCCAATCTCAATCTCAACCGGTGACACCACATGTGAACAACCGGAGCGCACCACACAGTTGTGCACTTTCTCTGCTTTACCAAGCCAATTGCTTTCAATTTCTTTTCACAAGTCCGGCTACCTAACACATATAGCCCATAATTTTCTCTTGGCAGGTTTTCCTACCAAATTTACATATCAACCAATATACCCATAGGGTTATGCTACATCCTATTCAATTTGTGCCACACAGGCAACTGTTACTCACTGGCACATTACAGCCACAATTATCCTTCTTTGAATTTTATTCCTATGGAGTATCAACTCTTGTCATCAATCTTTTTCACATTTCTTATTCCACATTAAACACTATTATGGAATCTCACAGCCTCTCAGTGCAATTCACCGAGTATTCATCTAATTCACACTCACTATACTTTTATCTTCTGAGGGAACAAATCCCCATTTTTGGCACTTAGCCACAACTCGTATATACACACTTTGCTTTTCTCAGGTTCTTAACCTATAACATACAATTTCACCTCAACTCTTTACCTTTAACAAGCACCATTTCTGTGCTAAACTTTTAATCTAACCTTACAGGTTTACCAACTTTCGCCAAAACACAACGGCGGATCTCTTCTCAATACATTTAACTGGTACTCAATGGACCACACATTACAACTTATACCTTACATCGGTCATTTCAAAACTTTCCATCACGAATCCACTTATGAATTTTATACACTACATCGGCTAATTCAAAGCCTCCATCCATGGATTCACTCATTAATCTTCATACACTAGATCATACTTACAACTTCAATTAATCATATCTAAACTTAATACATAGTTCATCATCGGTTTCTCACATTTAAGGCAACATGCCTAAGATTTCCACTAACAATTTTCTTTAATCACCATTACATACTCATGTTATCAATTTCACATGTATTTCATTCTATACACCTCACCTTCATCATTATCATTTCGTTCAACCAGTATGTATCACTCCAAGGTCACATATCATCTCTCTCTCATATCTGTCCCATCACATAGGGATTTTCAAAACCTATTTATCATGCCACTAGGAACTAAATCCATCATTATCATTACTTTCATAATTTCATATCCGTTGTTACACAAGTCTCTCGGACCATTCAAGTACTACTAGCACACTCAATCATATATCTTGGTACCTAGTCAAGAACAACATCAACATTGTGTATTTTCAACACACTCTCACTATAATTTCGGCATCTATACAACTCCATCAGTGACTCTACCACCAGGGTAAAGATATCAACCTTTTATTTCACCAATACCATTATATTTAACAATCCGTACCACACTTTCTTACTTGACTATATCACAATTTATCACTTATCAAAATCCTTGGCCACTCAGGCCACCAACTTAGCTTAGCATCTCACCGTCACAAGCCTTTACATAGAACCTTGACTCAATCCATCATACTAATAAATTTCCATTCCCTTCACATAGGGTGACAATCCAATAATTCCTTTCATAATTTCCGTAAAACCACAATTCATACTACCACACTTGGCATACACTCATGCACCTCTCCGAGTGCTCAATTTTATAATTCAAACTACCACCTCATGGCACCTCACACATTTCATCATATTAGGCATATTACTGTTCACTTATATTATCCAAAATTCACCTCTTGCGTTCCTCACAAGATACAATCCTCTAATGCAATGGGTAAGAACATCCTTAGGTTTAACCCCTCGAGCTCTTGCTGTCCTAAGGGCCCCAGGTGCAATGCCCCACCAATCAGAGAATCTGTCCTTATAATTCACGCAAGAAGAGGTAACATGCCATAGGCTGTACTAACAGTCCCACTAACTCAAGGTTCTACCTCACCCTACATTACTTATATAAAATAATAATAATAATCTCCAGGAACATAATCCATACGGAGATAGCCATATACTCTGGGCATATAAACCACACAAAGATAAACACATTCACATCAAATCCGCATATAACGGCAAACAGAGTCTTATATAGGTACCTAATGGTATACTAATTATATCCTACTTTTGCACCATTCACTATAACTTTCCAATATGGTTCTTTTCTCAACAATATACTCATTTCACTTGACTAGTCATTAGTCTTAGTCCGTAGAAAATCATCCTCACATGATTCCAACATCTTTTTCATATTTTGACACAAAACTTTCAATTCCTATTAGTACCCATATTTGGTACAGTCCTAATCCATTGTCCATCATGACTCATAGCAACCATGCTCAACACTGTGGAAGATCCACTTCCTTAACATAACATCACTTTATTCTAATATTTCACTATGACACCAAGGGTGTCCTCATTTAACCGTCCATGCATTCAGTGCATCAGGACCACCGGATAAATTTCAATTTCGAGCAGCGCTCGCCTGGGACTTCCAAGAGCAACACCTCTTAGGATTCAATCCACAAGGGGAAACCCAGGACAACATTAATTGTCACATTATTACCAACATGTGTGCCATGGTATAACTTGCACACCGGGACTCCATCATGAATCCCATACCACATTGAGCATCCAATGACACTCCAAAGAGACAATCTCTTCACATTTCCCATCATAGGGAATTTCACTTACATCATTACTCTTTTACCAAAAATAATTTTTCTTTTTCCATAGAGTTTACTAACTCAAAACAACACAATTATACATTTAGGCACCCCGGCCTTCACAAAACATATATATACATTTATTATATATATATATATACAAATAACACTTAGCCATCACAGGATTACTGTCCACATATATTTAATCCACATCATCCAATTTGCAATGCTCCACATCATTATGGAAGCATAGTAACCATTAATACACCACACTCGGTTATATTTTCTCACCTCACATTTGTCAAGTCCAATCATCCTTAACTTATGGATTCTCATACTTTCAATCAAATTCATCAAATGCCACACATGGCAATTTCCTCAACTTCTTATATTTTCTTTTATTCATATAATATCCTCACTTATATAAGCCCACATTAACTCATCATGGACTAAAGTCCCAATTTCAACATTGAATTATCCTACACATCATTTCCATAGTTCTTTTAAGTTACTCACAATCCTCAATCAAAAATTTTAAAATTCAATTTACTTCTACATCCAAGCATATTAAGTCATCCAAGTACATGCCCTCATCAAGGGTCTTATAACCTTATACCTTACCCTAAGGTATCCAATATTACACATAAGCACTCATTTTCAAGTTTTTCACAATTCATCGGGGTTTCAATTCCCACCATCAAAGATATACCACTAATTCCCACATATACTCAATTAACTTAACTCCCGTACAAAAGACTACCAACATCATCATCACCAATATCAATTCAAATCATGTCACACTTACTCACCATAAGACCACACATTCAACTATGGTAGCATTCTACCCAAAGTGGTTAAAAATCTTATAACAATTCATTCTCACTAGGTCCTCAATGACAGTATCACAATTTATTCTCACTAAGTCCTCAATTACATCAAATTTACTCACTAACATATCCATCCGTGGGGTAGTCAACACTGCACCCACCACCCTAGCCTAAAGACTGGCATTGGTGCTCCAGGGTTGTCACGAAGGCATCTTATGCTGACCACACATTGAACACAAAGGAATGGGTTGATCAGGCCCAAACTAAGTAATCACATGTGTAGCAGTCAATAAGAGTCTACGTACAACTATACAGCACTCACCTCAATTACACAATCATCAGAGTTCCCTAATGAAACTGCTCTGATACCATAATATGTAACAGCCCGTTACGTACCGGTATTGTTAACATTGATTATGATATTAAGCGCAGTTACAATCACAGTAGTTGGGTTAATTAAATTACGGGTAAACTTTTTCTTTCTATCATATCCCTTTTTATAACCATTACCCTTTTCCGTAATCAATTAAAACAACACCATAATTGTAAATGCAATACGCGGAAGCATTCAGCTTAACAACACCACTAATCTTCGTTTTTATTCAACTCATTTAAACTTAACTCATTCCTTTAACATCTTACCAAGTTCTAGCCCTTTACATAAGCTACGCGGGGTTTCAAACCACGAATCATTTGGAGTTCTACCCAACAAGTTATGCCCCTTTCTTTAAGTCAAGAAAAACCTGAATTTTCAAAAATTGCACTGTGGTAATCGATTACCAGTGGGTGGTAATCGATTACCACCTGTCAAAAATGAGGCAGTAGCCAAATTTTGACCTCCTCTGTTCTGGTAATCGATTAAAAGCTTTGGGTAATCGATTACCTCACATGGTAATCGATTACCAAGCCTCAGTAATCGATTACCAGTGAAGACAGTAGCTGAATTTTCGTCCCCTGTTGCATGGTAATCGATTACCATGCTTGGGTAATCGATTACTATGCAGCAAAATGACAGATTACAGCATTTTAAGCCCCAAAAAGGGTTGTGTAATCCATCCCTAACCTCTTAGTACTCCACACAACACTTAAGCATACTCTAATTTAGGCTCTAAGCCCTCAAACATTGCATTTTCATTCAATTATGTATCATATACAAAGTCCTTAACATAATGGCCATTTTACATCAAATATGGTCCATTTTACAACATATTCACCAAGACTTCAATTACAATGAATGTGGCAATGGACAAGTCCCATGCTCACTCAAATATACAATATATTCTCATGTCCTACATATACATCATATTGAAGGATCTAACATGTATTCATGAGCTTACTAGGCATGGCATTTTCAACATGCATAGATTCATGACCTAAGTCTAAAGCATACATCATATGCAAGATGTGTCCCTATCCAATGCTCATCACATGGTGCCTCCAACATGCACCTCATGCTCCACTCTTCCAGGCTCAACCTGACCTGAAATGATGCCCCACAACACGGGGTGAGATATATAAATATATCTCAGTAAACCAAGGGCCCTGGAGGTTTCTCCACCCCATGGCTCACTCAATGTGCAAATACAACATCATATAATATGCATGTAATACAATATCACCCATCAACTGGAGACAACCCGAGAACATCCACTCATGGATTCATGTTCAAGGACTCCATCATATAACTCCCGAGACAGTCCTGGCGCCTCTCCCATGGTTGAGAAGACTCCATGGCAATACCCAACCGGAACTCCTCATGAGCCCTATCCGGCGGACGTCCCCGTTTGGATCATCCTGGCGCCGCTCCCAGAGTCGACTCCACGGCAAAACCCGACTGGCATTCTCACAAGGACGAACCCAGCGGATGTCCAAACTCCAACACACGTCAACTGGCCAGTGACCAAACAATTTTCACAAAATCAAGCAATATGCATACAAGCACACAATCACACAATGTCATAACCACATAATCCAACCACAACCATCCACTAGGTGTGGTGGAGCACACAAGGGCTAAACCCCAGTTCCAATGGTTACCTCAATACCGAGCCCATGCTCCAAACGTAAGCTCCAAGCTTACCCGCTTCCAAAGCGTCCAAAAGAGGCAACCTAGATAATCCACAACATGATTATCAATCCATTTCCAAATGAAACATTAAATCTCAAATACTCATTCATTTTACTTCAATCTCTTTTATAGATCAAATTACCACATTATATCATGAATCACACATTCTTTCTTCTCATTCCACTTACCACACTATACCATCATCCAATTAAACATCATTTTATATCATACTCCATCAAATTCACAACCTTTACATCATTTTTCCTCCAAACCACCCTATGGTTCGAATTCCTCAAAGATTGGTTCTACAAGGTTTTCAATTCCATTTTAACACACACACTAATCATATAATCATATTATCAATCTATTCCAATGGTCCATCATTCAATTATTCAATTACACCACATACCAATTTTCATGAAATCTTCACAAATTTTCCTAAGTTAAAATCCTAACTTTTTCACCAAAATTTATACATAGCATTAAAACTAGCTTACAAGCATGATTCTAAGGCCTTTTCATCTAATAGCATTTTTCCATTTGGGCTCTCTATTATCACACATCTAAAATCAAAGCTTAGAACACAAATTCATAGATCTATGAAATCAACCATAAAAAGTACTACAAATGTACTCACCATGTGTGTATGAACACCACCAAGGCTCCATCAAACCAAAAGAGATCCAAAATAGGTGACCATCCTCTCCAGGACTGCATGCCTTTAGTTATGAATGATTTTTAAGGGTTTGTTCCCCCCTCCCCCGTATGACACGTAGCTAGGTTTTTCTTTGTTGTTAAGTTCCCTCATTATATATATATATATATATATATATATATATATATATATATATATAGCTTTAACGTTTCTACAGTGAATGTTGATAAGTTATTTACATTAGTTCCCAAAACGACATCGTTTTGGGTTAAAAAATTAAAAAATTATAATGAAAAAAGACTATTATAAAATACAAAAAAGAAAAAGACTATTATAATCCTTAAATTAATTTTAATTACTAAAATATCTTGACTTCCTCATAAAACGACATGGTTTTGGGCTCAATGTAGATAAATTATCTACATTGGCTATAGAAAAAGCGAACCCTTATATATATGTATTGGTTTTCCATTTGTTACGTTGCATGACAAAAGTTAAGTTTCCTACACTTTAAATAAGAAGGGAAAAATGTTTGTCCTTTTAAATGATATAATTTTGCGTCATCTTAGATCATAACCATTGATTTACGTCAATCAACGGTTATAATTTATTAGTTCAAACTTAATTAATTATTAATTCGAAATAAATTATAATCGTTACTTGATGGTAAGCAACAGTTAGAATTTAAAATGAAACAAAATTATATTCTTTAACAGAATAAATGTTTTCCCCATATAAGAATTATCATGTAACATGATACTTGTTTTCCCATGTGTGTGTATATATATATATATATATGGGAAATATAAGTATTATATTGTAGGAATAAATTTTTTGTCTTGCAACCATTTTTTAATTATATACTAAACGTAGTACATAGTTAAAATATTAAAGTTATTGACGTGTGTAACAGCCCGTTGTACACCGGTATTGTTAACATTAATTATGATATTAAGCGCAGTTATAATCACAGCAATTCATTTATAAAAATGAGGATAAACTTTTTCCGATTATTACGCGAATAGTAAAAGTATAAAAAACGTAATAATAAAAAGTTGTGATCGTAACTGAAACACTAGCGGAAGACTTACTTAACTATTTATACACTTTATTTTATCACATACAAGATACTAAGGGGTTCCCATAAACCCACTTAGCCAATTCCTCACTTTTTACGTTTTTACCACTTAACCAGATTTGCTAATTTGTTTTTCTACGAACACAACACAAAAATCCAAACCTAAAATCCAGGTTATCTTTTTTCCTTATTCACTTACCTTTCTAACAAGCTATCACACACTCGATTCCGAGCTCGTGAGCTCCGGTTATCGCCATTTGAAGTTAGATAAACAACATTGCCCACCAACTCCAAAACAGCCTAAAACCTCCAATCTTCACGGAATAAAAGAGTAAAATATCTTTTGGATCCTCAACAAAAATTATGGGCACAATTTAATCCCATAAAAATAAAGTTAACTTCCAATCCCTCTGAATTCCAAAATAGGCTTAGATGGTCGAAATCGTGATATATCTAAATTTAAAGAATATCCACAATTTGAATCTTAAAAGGATCACACTTTGAGTTTTTTTTAAGGGATTAAATTGGACTCGATAATATTTGTTGAGTATCCAAAAATTTCAAATGGACCACTTATTTATATTCTTTTTTTTTGGGCTTGATGTTTGTCATTTTAAATAACATAAGTTATGTCATTTTTTTATACCTTTAAGTTATGTCATTTAAAGAGATGGCACAGGGTTTTACAATGATTAAATACAGCATATTTGTTGATGTATTTAATAAGACCTGATAGTATAAGACCTGATTGTATAAGACCTGATTAAATTTTAATACTATCCAGCGTTTGGAATGATATTGTATAAGATAAGATATATCCTCCAATATTTTAAAAAATAATATATTAAAAAAAATTATTTTAATATATAAATATTGAAATGATATATTAGTTCTTGGGAATTGCACTTGTAAGCAATATTAATACCTCAACCCCTTATCAGGCCTAATCCACCACTCTTAGGCCGGATTAAGTTATACATCATTTTGATGTATAAAGTGGTCCTGCTGTATAAGCATATACTATACGATGGTCACACCAAACAACTGAAAATGTCATAACATATAGTATAAGCTCATACTATCAGGCCTTATACATCACACCAAACAGGCCCTTAGTGCAACATATGTTATAGCTAGAATTACGTTTGCTGTAAAACAAATTTTAAAAAAATATATATATTACACCGTAACTTGTACTATTTGGATATAATTTTGGGTTCTCAAAATCCATGTTACGGTCAGTAAATTTGAATTTGAACTTTGAAGAAGGTAAAAATTTTAAACTTTTTTACCGAGTAAAATTAATTTTATGCATGAGATTTATAAATTTTTTAAATATATACATATATTTATATTTTTAAAGTGATTTTTTTGTTTATCATTTAAATAAAAAGTCTTTTACCAAAAAAATAAATATAAAAATAAAAAGTCTCTTCTAAATTTTTTACAATATAATTCTCAAACTTAAATTAATTTTTTTAAATTAACTCTTTAAACATCTATTATTTCAAAATTAATTTTTTAAACATCTATTATTTCAAAATTAATTCTTATAAAATTTAAACCAAACGTAGCCTTAAAAGAAGAATGTAACGATATTTAAAAGGAAGATGAAGTGTTTCTCTCTACACTTTTGTGCGGGGGTAAACAATGATATATGCAGCAGTTTATTTTTTTATTGGTAATATCAAGTCTAGAAGGAGCAAATCTTTACTATTCTTACAGTTCATTACTATAAAAAATAAGGGGGTTGTTTTTCTTATGTTGAATAAAAAAATCAATTTTTCAGCAAACACAAATTTTATATATGAGATTCACTTTAAATTTTTTCTTTCCTCTATTCTTTCTTCACTCTCTTTCTTGTGTGTTTGCTGGAAGAAAATTTTTTTATGCAACATAAAAAAAATCCCCTAGAATTAATTTTTGTGACATTATCTATTAACTATAAAAGTGTGGATTGAAAAAATTGCAACTACTCATTTTTCTAAGTCTAAAGAAATTTTTGTGTAAAAGAAAGAAAGTGGTACTTTGTTGGACGACGATGGAGTGAAAAGACATGCTTTTATGGTAAAAGTAAAAGAGTTACAAAAGGCAGAAATGGGTATATAACAGTCAACAACTTACCAATAAGCTTGTTGTCAAAACAAGAGTACCAATATAGAATTCTTATTCTCATTCATAATTTTCCTCATACTTAGAGGTCAATTTATATACAAACACTATTTCAAATTGGTTAACAGCTACCTCTAATAAAGGAAACAAACTCTTAATTTTATCCTATAGAATAACATCTAAACAACCTTATGAATCTATCCTATACAAATTCTAGTACGAATAGAATCATAACAAAGCAGAAACTAATTCCTAACTATTTTGAATTTACACATTCCAACGCTCCCCCTCAAGTTGGAGCAAAGATGTCAATCGTGCCCAACTTGGTTGTTGCTTCTTGAAGTACTTTTCCTGACACTGCTTTAGTTAGGACGTCTGCAAGTTGGTCTTCGAATCTAACAAATGGAAAGTTAATAATACCTTGATCCAAGTTTTCCTTTATGAAGTGTCTATCCACTTCAACATGTTTAGTTCTATCATGTTGAATTGGATTATGAGCAATTCCAATTGCTGCACTGTTGTCACAATGAAGATCCATTGGTTGTTTGCAATTAATTCCCATGTCTTTGAGAACACTTCTAATCCATAGCAACTCACATACACCTTGAGCCATACCTCTATACTCAACTTCTGCACTTGATCTTTGATATCTTGTTATAATGCCTAACTTGATGTCACATTTCCATTGGTGTTTGCAATTAATTTCTATCCATTGGTGCATGTCTTTGAGAACACTTCTAATCCATAGCAACTCACATACACCTTGAGCCATACCTCTATACTCAGCTTCTGCACTTGATCTTTGATATCTACTAATGTCAGTAGCAACTTGATCTAGATAAATGCCTAACTTATGATTCATTTCCATTGGTGTTTCAACTGGTTTGCCGGCCAGCATTCCAATTTCATTTAATAGATCAATAGTATACTTCCTTTGAGAGAGAAATATGCCCTGCTGAGACCTTGATATTTCAATGCCCAAAAAATATCTAAGTTGTCCTAGATCCTTCATCTCAAATTCAGAACTCAGGTATTTTTCTATTTTTTTATTTCGCAATAATCATCCCCAGTCAAAATCATATCCTCTACATAAACACTTAATGCAGTTACCTTTCCTTTCTGATGTTTTATGAAGAGAGTGTGATCAGCATTGCTCTGTTTGTATCTGAAATTCTTCATGGCTAGTGAGAACCTTCCAAACCATGCTCTAGGAGATTGTTTCAACCCATATAGAGCCTTTCTTAGCTTGCATACTTCACGTTTTGCTCTGGTTTGCAGATTTAGTCCAGGTGGAAGCTCCATATAGACCTCTTCTTGTAATTCTCCATTCAAAAAAGCATTCTTCACGTCAAATTGCTTGAGGGGCCACTCACGGTTTGCTGCCAGTGATAGAAGTATCCGAATAGTATTTAATTTGGCTACCGGATCAAAAGTGTCTTGATAATCTATCCTGTACTTTTGTGTAAATCCTTTGGCAACTAGTCTTGCCTTGTACCTGTCAAAAGTTCCATCAGCTTTGAGTTTCAGGTTGAATACCCACTTACATCCGATTGCTTTTTTTCCTTGCGGCAAAGGAACAAGATCCCATGTTGAATTTTTTTTTAGAGCTTCTATTTCAACATCCATAGCTTCTTTCCAATTTGGGTTTGCCAAAGCTTCCTGTGTATTGTTAGGAATATGTACAGATGATAATTGATTTACAGCTAAATCATATGATCCAGATATCCTATGAGTAGACACATAGTTGCTTCTAGGGTATTTGGCTTTTGCTTTGGGGTCAGGTTCATATAGTGTCTTAGGGACACCTTTGTTGGGTCGGGCAGAGCATCTAACTTGTTGGACAGGAGAATTTGGAGAAGTAGCAGGAGAGGAATTAATAGATGTATTTTGAGAACATACCTCGGGTGATGGCTGTTGTGCAGGATCAGGAACATCTCTAGTGAACATTTCTGGTTGTGATGTTAAAGGAGGTGAGCTTATATCTGTGTCACATGCTTGGGGCAACAGTAATAGTGGTGCTGGGATTTCAGCATAAAGTTCTTCTTCAACAGGTACTTGTCCTCCAAAAACCTTTGGTGATGTCTCCTTCCGAGGAGAAGGGCCAAGGACTCCCCCTGAGATAAAAAAAGGGCTCCTCCTCATAAAAAGAAGCTTCTAGGGTGACATGGATTTTGTGTTGAACAGGGTCAAAGCAACGGTACCCTTTTTGTGAGGCTGAGTATCCAAAAAATATGCATTTTGTTGCACATGGGTCGAGTTTGCTGCGTAATGCTTTAGGAATGAGGACAAAAATAGTACAACCAAATATGCGTGGCTCAAGGTTATTCATATGAGGGATAGAAAAATGGGAATGGATGACAGTGGGAGGGGTTTTAAATTGAAGGACGCTTGATGGGGTGCGGTTGATGAGATAGGTAGCGGGATGCACAGCTTCTCCCCAATATCTTGTAGGAACATTCATGCCAAATAGGGAAGCACGCACAACTTCTAAGAGGTGCCTATTTTTCCGTTCAGCTAGACCATTTTGCTGAGGGGTGTGGGAGCACGAAGTTTGATGACGGATGCCATGGTCAAGCAAAAAGGTGGTAAGGGTGTGTGACAAGTATTCCCCCCCATTGTCAGACTGGAGAACTTGGATTTTGGAATTTTATTGTGTGGCGACCATGGCATGAAAATGTTTGAAGGCAGTAAAAGCATCACTTTTTTCGCAGCAGAGAAACCCAAGTCATTCGAGAGAATTCGTAAATAAAAGTAATGAAATAGTAAGCTTTAGAAAATGAAGGGATGCGGGCAGGGCCCATATATCTGAGTGAATTACTTGAAATTGAAGAGTACTTTTATTGATGCTTGGGAAAAAAGTGATGCGATGGCTTTTAGCCATTTCGCACACATTATATGAGAAATCAGAAATAGTTACGGTAGAAAATAAACTGGGGAACAATTTTTTTAAATAGCTAAAGGAAGGGTGTCCTAATCTTCTATGCCAAAGCCAAATGGTTATGCGGGCTTCATCAGCAGTAAAGGTAGAACAAGCACGAGCAAGAGAGTGATCATTCGTCCAATGCAAGTCTAGAAAATATAAGCTTCCTCTTTTAACACCACAGCCAATTGTCTTCTTGGTGGAGATGTCCTGAAATATGCAGTGAGTAGGCCAAAATATGACAGAGCAATGCAAAGAATAGGTTAGTTGGAAAACAGAAAGCAAATTGAACTCCAAAGAGGGCACAACTAAGACTGAATCAAGATGTAAATAAGGAGAGAGAGAAAGAGACCCCTGGCCAGTGACAGGGGATTGCCCTCCATTTGCCGTGGAAATAAAGGGTTGAGGTGAGGGACAAAAATTGTCAAACATAGAGGAGTCTCGGATCATATGATCTGAAGCTCCGGTATCAATTATCCACACATTATTCTTAGACAACACAGAGAAAGCAAGGGAGTTACCAATTGAGCCCTGGTGAGCAATGTTCGCTGTTGGAGGAGTGACCAGAGGTGTTGGGGTGGCAGAAGAAGAGGAGACAACTGTGGTGGGTTTCCTCCGAGGCTGTTTGGTGGGATCCCACCAATCTGGATAGCCGATTAATTTGAAGAAATGATGCTTGGAATGACTAATCATACCATGATGAGAACAAACCAGATTACCTGATTTTCCAGATGAGGAGGAATGACGCAGGTGAGGAGGTCGTGGAGTAGGACGAGTCAGCAAGGCTGTGGATTTTGAGGAGGGCCGAGAAGAATCCATGGATTGACGTTGAGTGATTTCCCGTCTAGCAAATGCATAGGAACCCTCAAGATCAAGTTTGCGTTGCTTGCGTAAGATTTCTGCACGAAGATGATCCAAATCAGAGTCCAAACCACTTAAGAAAATATGGACTCGCAGACGGGCCATGGCAGAGTTCAGTTGAACGACTCCATCAACGGTGGTGGCTTGGGACATGGTACGTTGACCAATCTCCTGGAAAATTTCAAGAAGTTCGTTGTAGTATGTAGGCAAGGGACGACCATTTTGCTTCGGGGAGAAAGACCTTTGGTTGAGTTCAAACAAGCATGTCTCATCGGAGCCATCATAGAATGTCCGTTTGCAGGCATCCCATTTATCGCATGCGGAGTCCAGACGGAGGAAACGAGGGATCAGAGAGGGAATCATAGAATCTATGAGTCAGCTTTTCACGCGCTTATTTTCAGTAATCCAGCCACCGTAGGAAGGATCGTCAGGAGGAGGCTTCGGGGTGTCACCGGTGAGATACTCACCTTTGTTGCGAGCACCGATACGAAGGTCCATGAGTTGAGACCATATGGGAAAGTTGGCTTCATCAAGAATAATGGTTACTGGGAAGGAGGAATTGTCTTGGTGTATCACGATTGGGGCGGGTGGCTGAGGAGGGGTGATGACGGCGTCGGTGTTATGGTTGGGGTTTTCGTTGTTGGGGTTTTCCTGTTCCATGAGAGAGAGAGATGAATATGTGTGTTTGGTTTACTTTTGAAGAGAAAAAAGAAAAAAAATGGGTGGAGTGGGAATAACCCGTAAAGAAAGAGAAAAAAAAATATGGAGGAATTTTTTCCTTGGAAATTCGTAGGATCAGAACCAAAAAGCTGATACCATGTCAAAACAAGAGTACCAATATAGAATTCTCATTCGCATTCATAATTTTCCTCATACTCAGAGGTCAATTTATATACAAACATTATTTCAAATTGTGTAACAGCTACCTCTAATAAAGAAACAAACTCTTAATTTTATCCTATAGAATAACATCTAAACAACCTTATGAATCTATCCTATACAAATTCTAGTAGGAACAGAATCATAACAAACCAGAAACTAATTCCTAACTATTTTGAATTATTCCAACACTTGTGTGGGTCAAAACTCAAGAACGTGTATCTTTAAGACAAGAAGTACCCTCCAAGGCAATATGTAACATCCCGGGCGCTGACGAGGGCGGGGAGTGATCGCCGGTGCGCAAGGGCACGGACAAGGAGCGGCTCCTGGCAGGCTTCCAGCGATGGGGGTACATGAATGAATCGAATAACACCGGAAAGAGAGGGATTCCAGAGACTGTGCTGGTATGGGACAGTACATTTGGGAATGGCTTATAAGAATTAATTGGTACTACCTATACTAACAAGATGCATCTACTTTTCGGTAGCCCGGACCGGAATAACTCCACAGTTAAGCGTGCTTGACTTGGAGCAATTCTGGGATGGGTGACCTCCTGGGAAGTTTTCCCGGGAAGTGTGCGAGTGAGGACAAAGCACGCTGAAAAGTCTCGTGTTAGTGTGTGGGGACAGTCGTTAATCCATGCAAGTTGCCAGGCGTTACAAGTGGTATCAGAGCAGGGCCTCTCATCCAGTACGGTGTGGTTCGAGGACGAACCAGGCGGAAGCTGGTGGGCATGTAACATCCCAGGCGCTGACGAGGGCGGGGAGTGATCGCCGGTGCGCAAGGGCACGGACAAGGAGCGGCTCCTGGCAGGCTTCCAGCGATGGGGGTACATGAATGAATCGAATAACACCGGAAAGAGAGGGATTCCAGAGACTGTGCTGGTATGGGACAGTACAGTTGGGAATTGCTTATAAGAATTAATTGGTACTACCTATACTAACAAGATGCATCTACTTTTCGGTAGCCCGGATCGGAAGAACTCCACAGTCAAGCGTGCTTGACTTGGAGCAATTTTGGGATGGGTGACCTCCTGGGAAGTTTTCCCGGGAAGTGTGCGAGTGAGGACAAAGCACGCTGAAAAGTCTCGTGTTAGTGTGTGGGGACAGTCGTTAATCCATGCAAGTTGCCAGGCGTTACACAATAAAAGAAAAGCAACCAATGCGTAACATGCCCTCTATAACACCTCACAATTCTAAATTAAGTAATTAAAGTGTTAAGTGAGTAATTAAGTGAAGGATTATTGAAAATCCCAAAGATTAGGCCAAAATACAAAGAAAGGGCAAAACGGTAATTAGCCAACACGCAACCCTAGGAAGATAAAAATTGAGTAGAAGGTCTCATATGATAAAAATAAGTCTGGAAATGGATTCAGAACGAAAAATTGAGTGGATGGGTAAGTTTCAGAAAAATCAGTGAATAGTGTTTTTCGCGGGTAAAAAAACCGCAGCAAGATTGCACCGTAAAACGTGCCAGTGGAATTTTGAGCTCTAGGTTTCAAATATGAGTTATAAATGGTTTATAGAGTTAGGAAATTTGATTTCTGGAAATATTCGATGGAATTAAGTCAGTTTGGGGAAGCGTG
>JAVKPL010006029.1:0-17500 GCA_032173675.1 Gastrolobium villosum | reverse complement strand
CACATATACTTTTCATATGCGTTATGCTGCCACATAACGTCTTTACCTCATAATCATATAGCCATCACGGCACATTTTTGGCAGTTTCCTTTCATCATAATGGAACATAATACTTTTACGGAATATGGAGCATCATGTCACAATTTTATACCAGTAGTCAATAGTCACATTAGGTAATATCGCCTGACAAAAATAAAAGTGATACATATGAGGATTTTGCATGCTCGTGTACCTAATGTGCCAAGACATGATGGCTATATGATCAATGGAATTTATGGGTACGTATATGAGACTTGGGTTACATGCAAGTGCAGGTAATACTTCAAATGTTGTAAGTTTGGACTTAATTAGTAAAACTCATTGAAAATGGTTAAAATGCCATGCATAGAATGCGATATGAAACATGCATTAATTAGCACCTTCCATTAATTAGGCCACAAGGGTTAGTTTGAATTTGTAAGGAGGCAATGGAACAGTGCCAAGCACTCAGAGGAAGCAGCCCCTCACGTTCTGAAACAAGGTCTCCTAGGGTTGTGTGCTAATGTGTCTATTTATAGGCACATGGCCACTAATCGCGCAGTATTAGCCTTAAACGCAAAGTAAAAGATATTGATCCCAAACTTTGGAATCAAGACCTACACATTTTTCTAAGATTTGTCATATTTTTATTTTATTTTTCGGAGCACCTTTCCGGTACGCGCTTTTCCATAGCCAGTATCAGTTCTGGCATCAGATTACGTCATTTTGACTTGAAACTTGTTTTACAAGTCCTACATAATATTCTAGTAATTATCATGCATTCGTTATAATTTTCCGGGATACTTTTCCGGTACGCATTTATACCGAGTAGCAGAACCGGTATCTGCGCTTTTCTTCCGAAAAGCGACTTTCAGCATTTTTACTTGCCCAATATAATTATCTAAGCCCATTAATAATTATTAGGGTCAATTATGGAATTATTTCCTATTTAATATAATTAATTCACTAATTACCTTAATTAACGGTGCAGGTTCTTACAGGGAGCCTAGGGTGGATACATAAGGAAAGAAGCACACTCAAGGGTCCCAATGTTGATGCAAGGTGGCGGTCAAGAGGTGCAAGGATAGGCTGACTTTTATAAAGACACAACACACACAAAGTAGGGCTGTGTGCAGCCAAAAAACGCAAGAGAGAAGGTTAAAGGTGAAGGAATAGAGTTCTAGGGCCTAAGTCCAACATAAAAGGGTTCATACAAGTCCAATTGTTTCCTTATTTAGGAATTAATCCAAACCTTCTAACTTTTATAACTTTTATGCACCTCTAATTATTTATTTACTAAAGATTTACTCCTTACTTAAATTAATGGCATACTTTTAGATGAGTACTCATATAATTCTAAATAACACTACGCTTCCTATATGTTATAATTATATTATTCCTAAAATTTCACATGCATAGAATAAGTACTTAACTTCCATGGTTATACCAATAGTTCCCTAAATAAAAAAAATTGAATTCCGTCTTAGAGCAAACGATTATATATATATAATCCGCCTATACGTATTCTACCCTATTGCTAAATGCAATTTTAATTAGGTTCTTAATTAGGCGGGATGTTACACTCTCCCCAACTTGTTTTGAAGTTTGTCCCCAAACTTCGCCTTACCATTCCAAAACTGCCAAAGTCTAACGCGTATCACCGCTACACTACACCATACAGTTCAATGCATTTAGACAGCCATTTATAAAATTCATAAGACACCTCAAGACTTATACTTTGCCTGATCATTGAATAATATAGGTGGAACACAATTTTTGGAAAAATAAAATCATGTTACAAGCAATTCCCTAGGTTCAGCTTAAGCATCAACATATAAGGTAACACACCAGTAGAATGGAATGATCAAAATTCTTACCAGACTAATAACTCCAGCTAAAAACACTACAGCTCAAAGTTCTAGGTCACAAATATTAGTCAACTAACAATTCCATTGACAAAACATCTTCCATTTATTGACTTAAAAAATTTAGTGCGGCACCTGTGAACAAAATTTATTCATCCGATTTTAAATTGCAACACATGAAGTAAAAACATTTTCACATAAGGTACAATTAACAAAATCAGTGGTCCAAACTAAAAGTTCTTATGAGTTCAGTTAAAACGAAGTAACGTTATCTCCTAGTAACTGCGCAACTATATAGCCAACTAACTAAGACCTCCCATTTTAAAGATTTCACCTTCGTATGCTACAATTTCTTAAGAGTGCCCTCACCTCCTACCTGTTACTTATCAATAATTAAAAGTCCAGTTCACACCTAAACTTTATATTTAGATTTCTACATTAGTCATCTCACCTAGGAGTATCATGGACAGAATCCTAATTTTTTTTTTTTATAATCCTTTAGAAAATTAGATCAAAATAGACCAAGCTTTCATGGATCAGGTTTGCAGTAATTACACACAAAATTCCTAGTTAAATTTAGATCTGATATTCAAGGGATAGATAGTATTTCATGGAATTAGACCTAATGCATAAACAACACCGTATTCAAATTTTTCTCGAACACATGATATATATAACATCTATACATGCAACTTCATATATATATCAAAAGAAAACCTTTCAAAAATAATAGTGATATTTCACGATACCTTTTAAGTAATTTCAAAATGAATATCAAACTCAGCAATATATATTCAAGTCACAGATTGAATATTATATCAATTAGGCAACAGCTAAACAAAACCATTTTACTTACTTAAATTCGAACTATGCAAATATAATATGATAGTATCTAGTTAATACCGACGCTAGAGGCACATAAAAATAATCAACAATTCCCAATAAACGATGACAAAAATAAAAGTGATACATATGAGGATTTTGCATGCTCGTGTACCTAATGTGCCAAGACATGATGGCTATATGATCAATGGAATTTATGGGTACGTATATGAGACTTGGGTTACATGCAAGTGCAGGTAATACTTCAAATGTTGTAAGTTTGGACTTAATTAGTAAAACTCATTGAAAATGGTTAAAATGCCATGCATAGAATGCGATATGAAACATGCATTAATTAGCACCTTCAATTAATTAGGCCACAAGGGTTAGTTTGAATTTGTAAGTTCAGACAGTACTTTGCTTGTAGAAAAATTCACCTTGAGAATAGTAAATTCAAGTAAAGGCAAACATTCTTCTGCGGGACAAGTTTCGATATATTAAGAGGGTTCTAACAACATGGTAAGACACGTTTTGCAAAATCTCTTGAAAGTGTTTTGTATAGTGAATAAAATCGAAAATGCAGTAACAGTTTAAAACATAACGTTTGAAATTTTGAAAATAGAATTTGAAATACTTTGAGGCCTATTCATACAAAGTTTAAATTACCCAAAACCAACTAAAGATTTATAAAAGAACAGACTGATACTACAAAGTCCTCAACATACACGACACAATATTATTTATTGTAAGGTCTATAATAGGCAATCTCATCTTGTATAACAGCCACAAACTCGCTACATAAAACAAGTACTTAACATCTAAATCATTTACTTCTACCACGAAAGTCAAGACCATGTTTCTTATGTTATAGAGAAGTACTACTAAAATTCCTTGCACATGTTAGGCATAAAATCTTGGATTGGGCAACTATCAGACTTAGAGTTACCCTAAAAGTTTTCGCACTCAATTAATTTCACAAGGACTCACTAAACTGAAATAAGGTTAAGTTGTTCAAAAATTTCCACACTACACCTTCATTTTAAAATAGCCATCTAACAAAACATGAAACATATCAACACTTTATGAGCTAACAGGATAACTAACCGATGTGCGTCATGAAAATTATGTATGTTTAATTCATGGGAATCTAATACAAGGAATGACTAACGATTCTTACCACACAAAAGTCAAAATCATTTTTCGCAGTCAAAATAACGATCATGAAGGAAGCATATATAGGTCAATCAATAACAACATAAGATGAAATCCCATTTTTAAGCAGCAAGGTTTCGTACACTATAATGTGAAAAATCTAAACTGGCAAGTTAAACAGTCATCATGTAAAAGTCTATTATTATGAGCAAAGACAGTGCAAGTCCAAATAGTCCAAATCACACAAAGCAAGTAAATACATTAGAGCTATGATTACGAGTATTACTCGTACGAAGAGTAGAGGCATAGGGGTCAAGTCCTCTCTGTTCACACATCACTACCTAGTTCACAGCTTCTTTTTCCTCACTAATGGTGCCCAGTGCTAATTTACCACTATGAGATTTGTACGACTGTAGATGTTTAAACCCATGACTCTAAAATTCGTAACTTAAACCTTGCCTAATTATTCTCCAACAAACAGATTAACCTACTTAATATAACAGAGTTAGCAACATCCAAGAGGGTTGTTTGCTAAATCGTATTAGAGTAGCAGCGGTAAAGAACTCAATTAATTAAAAACTTTATCAAATACATTTAATTAGAAAACTTGAAAAATCCAGATTTGTTTCTTATCACAAAAAAACAATATGAGAAAAGTGAGGTTGTTTATCGAACATAGAAAATTTCATGGATAAAACCCTTTGCTGAATTTTCTACGCTTTTCAGAAAAGCTTGCTGTCTTATAAAATCTGTATAAAATCGAATTTAGATGTGATAAAAAATATTCCAAGCTTCTGAAAAACTAGACATCCGGGGCATCGCGTACATATAAATTATGCGCGATTCGGAGGTGAATAGCCCCGCGGAAAAGGACACGTAAAACGCTTGTGAATTCTGTCCGTTTTCTGGAACAGGCTGTAGGGCGAAGCTTATAAAAATTTGTACAGAATTCATATAGAGATGAAACCTGCACAGTTTGAAAGTACATACCCGGGGCTTCGCGTGCATATAAAATAATAGTAAATCGGAGTTCGTTTGCCCCTTGAAACATGACACGTAAAGTGGTTGTAAAACTGTTAAAAATCCAGCACTTAGTTAAAAATCCTCTTTGCAAAACGTTTTTCTGATTTTTCCAAAACAGCCGCTGATCATAAAGGTTCAAGGTAAAATAGAGATGATAAAGCCTACAGTCATCCAAGGGTACCAAAATATAACGCATTACAGTCATCCAACAATCAAACAGTAACAGCAAAAATCCAAGCATCAGCAAGCAACAGCAAACTTCACTTCTTCAACAGCTTTTACGTCCTCCTGCCATTTTGGAAAATAGCAGCCCCGAAGGGGTGAGAAAAATCCCAGTAGTGTGGCAACAAAACCAGTAATATAACAGTATTAACTAGGCACAAAATCATAAACAGTCACTTCAACATATCCTTGTTCCTTTTCCTTTTTCTTTTTCATCATATTCATATATATAGCGCATATAACGCCTTTCCTTTTCATCATATTCATATATTGCGTATATAACGCCTTTCCTTTGCGCTTTTAGCACCGTCGTGCGCGCACTTCACAGTGGAATCAAATATACCCTTGGCACCTGAGCTCCATGTGGATTCCAACTGTGGGCCTATGCGGACTGATGCCAAGTGTCCCATACCCCGGTACCTTGGGGATGCCTATATGATGCTTGCTCAAACACATGGTCCTGTACATAACTATTCTAAAACAAGGCCTATATGATCATGATATATGCATGTCATGCTATGCTTTCACACACAAAGCGTAAAAATGCGGTATGATGTAAGGTGCATGCTTATATACCTTTCATATGCGTTATGCTGCCACATAACGTCTTTACCTCATAATCATATAGCCCTCAGGCACATTGTAGGCAGTTTCCTTTCATCATAATGGAACATAGTATTTTTACGGCATATGGAGCATCATGTTACAATTCTATACCAGTAGTCAATAGTTACATTAGGCATCATCGCCTGACACTTACCTCGTGTCCATGCAATAAGCAACAGCACCAAAGTTCCGCTCACTGTATAAGACCTAAATATATATATATATATATATATATATATATATATATATATGACAAGTCAGAATAGGTTCCATACAAATCCTATAATTTTCAAGTCATTTCCATGATTCCCATTCTTGTATTTTATTTGATTTAGCAAGCATTCAAGATTAATAGTTCACTGCATAACTTTTTATTCCAACCATTGCTAACAAACCAAAAATCTTCAAAGCTGCATACCAATTCGGTTCTGCCCACTAAAATGAGTGCCACACATTTAACAATCTAAATAACCAAGTTAACAATTTAAAGACCACCCATGATGCATACGGACAGCAATAATTTCCCAAAGTTTCACACATTAAAGCAACATGACTAGAGAGTGGTGTTTACATAATTCATTTTACTAAAGGTTAACCATTACAAGTTTTCCAAGTCCCCAACACACTCACAGCCTCGGTTATAAGAGCTAAAATTATTCCCTTTACCCAAAATCCTACTCACATCAATTATTAACATATTAACATATCATTTACGGTTTTCCTAACTTTCTGACTTCTCACCACTTTCTCATTTAACTAATCATGTCTACATGGATTAAGAATACACCACACAGCCTGCCTTGTCTATACAAGATATCTATCACTAGCTTACAATGACAACAATCCTAGGTGGTTAATCCGTTTGCATCTCAACAAAGGAAGCATAGAGTTTTATGTTCACAAGGCAACTTTTGACTTTAAGGTGCTCTAGAAGAAATGAGGCAAGGTGTCCACTAACTTTCTTTCGAGGGACAGGTTGTAGGTGCAAGAGTGCATCATTATTTTCCAAGTCTAGTAACATTATGTGCGAAAACTATGCCCCCCACACTTGAGCAGCAAAGATTAAGGGCAAAACCGATTGTCTACTAAGCCTAAGCAGACCGAGAAGGTGGAAAGAAAAGCCACACAAAAACCAGAACTTATACAACATGGATGCAGCCACAACCAATCAAGGAAGAAGAGAAGAATACAAGAGCTTTGAGCTTACCTTCTTGTCTACACACTCAGAATTCCAACCGAGCAAAATTAGACAGCCATGAGTTTTGCTCTTCACTCCTAGACAGCGCACAAGGAAGTAGAAAATGATGTTGGTTTTGGTCCCAAGCTCTACAAGATAGGTCTTTGACCGAACAAGGGATGGAAGAAAAGAATGTAAGTTGGTTTTCTAAACTACTTACTTGCTGCCACAAGGTCGAATCAGAGTAAGGAAGAAATATGCTTAAGTGTCTTGTTATGTTCTTACGGTTTGAAGGTTTGAGTCTCAATATCTTGTTCTTCTACTTATGGTTACTTATAGCCAAGGAAGGTGAAAAGGAGAGATGAGGTTAGGTGTCTTATGCAAGAGTTTGAGGCTAAGGAGAATGACTAGAGTTTCCTTAAGGTCACTCCTAAGACTGCTCACGGTCAAAGAAGATCAAGAGTGTGTTTGGAGTAGTTGGCTTCCCTCAATGATGTTCATAGTTCAGGGAAAAAGGAGGAATGCCACTTCTGACTTGTCTTCTCAATTAATCACTCACGGCCAATGGAAGGAGGGAAGGAGTTGGTTTGGTTAGGCAAGTTGAAATCTGACTATACAGTCTGCACAAGGGAAAGTAAGAGAAAGGAAACTTGGAGCACTTAATAGAAGCATAACACAAGTCAGAAAGTTGGCTTGAGACTCCTCTCTTTGGGGCGCGCACAGAGAAGGAAGGGAGGGTTTTCTGCTCCAAATAAGAGGCATGCCTACTGCCCACAAATGTCTTTAGGATGCGTGCAACATATTGCTGCACTAAGTCATCAAAAGTGACAAGCAAAAGCTCTTTCTTTCTGCCCAAGACAGCGCATGCTTCAAGGGAAATGATGGCTGAATGGTTGACAAGCAAAGACATGGTCTTAGGCTGCAAGGATGGCAGAATTCTGCGCATGCTAGGACTGTGTGGGAGCTGTCCAAGTCGAGGTCAGAGGGTGAGGAGCTTTGGTCCACTCAATGGTTGTATGTTAAGCATGAATAAGGAAAGGAAAGGCTAAGAGGTTTCTGCCTTCTCTCCCTCCAAAGCTGCAAGAAGACAAGGCTGCTAAAGGTCTCCCAATGACACAAGCTACCAGCCTGCATACTGTCCAATTCAGCGCTTCACAAGGGACAAGCATGTGACATAGGTTGTGTGTAAGTGTGCAAAGTGAGCTGCAAAAGCAAAAGAACCTATACTAAGGACCACTGCATGCGCCTGCAAACAAGGCATGTTTTGATGGTGATGAATTAGGTTGCAAGGGTTAGATGGGGCATGGATGGGATGAAGCCATGTGAGAGAGCTACTATATCAAGGTCAAATGGCTGCTTGAGCTGCAAAGTGACAGCAAAAAAATCAATATTTGCATGCTTTATGCTCACAAGGCCTATGCGCACAAGGTGATGGATGGGATGGAAAAACATGTAACAACTCTTTCTTCTCACAAAGCCCTATGCGCATAAGGTTGGATGGTGATGGATGAGGATGGTTTTGGTCAAACATGAAGAACCTTTCCCTCTCACAATGCCCAATGCGCACAAGGTGGGAAAGCTTTGATAGTGATGGATCATGCAGCAACTTTTCCTTACACAATGCAGCAAGGAAGCGTGAAAAGCAAGCAAGGACATCAACCAAGAACCAAGGACAACTCATGCGCATTGGGTTGAAGGCTTTGATGGTGATAGGTGAGGGAAGCTTGGTCAACATGCAGAAGCTCCTGCCTCACACTGCCCACCGTGCTGCTGTCTAGAATCAGAGTGCAAGCAACAAAATTTCCCTCTACCCAATGCTCCATGCGCAAGAAGAGGTAAGGATGACATGTGAAGGGGAAAAGCCTAGGGTGAATACATAAGGAAGGAAGCACACTCAAGGGTCCCAATGTTGATGCAAGGTGGCGGTCAAGAGGTGCAAGGATAGGCTGAGTTTTATAAAGACACAACACACACAATGTAGGGCTGTGTGCAGCCAAAAAAACGCAAGAGAGAGGGTTAAAGGTGAAGGGAATTTTGGGTTGCTTAAGGTCAAGGATTCTAGGGCCTAAGTCCAAAATAAAAATGGTTCATACAAGTCCAATTGTTTTTATTTAGGAATTAATCCAAACCTTCTAACTTTTATGCACCTCTAATTATTTACTAAAGATTTACTCCTTACTTAAATTAATGGCATACTTTTAGATGAGTACTCATATAATTCTAAATAACACTACGCTTCCTATATGTTATAATTATATTATTCCTAAAATTTCACATGCATAGAATAAGTACTTAACTTCCATGGTTATACCAATAAATCCCTAACTAAATATTTGAATACCGTCCTTGAGCATACCTATATATATATATAATTCGCATATACGTATTCTACCCTATTGCTAAATGCAATTTTAATTAGGTTCTTAATTAGGCGGGATGTTACACTCTCCCCAACTTGTTTTGAAGTTTGTCCCCAAACTTCGCCTTACCATTCCAAAACTGCCAAAATCTAACGCGTATCACCGCTACACCGCACCATACAGTTCAATGCATTTAGACAGCCATTTATAAAATTCATAAGACACCTCAAGACTTATACTTTGCCTGATCATTGAATAATATAGGTGGAACACAATTTTGGAAAAATAAAATCATGTTACAAACAATTCCCTAAGTTCAGCTTAAGCATCAACATATAAGGTAACACACCAGTAGAATGATGATCAAAATCTTACCAGACTAATAACTCCAGCTAAAAACACCACAACTCAAAGTTCTAGGTCACAAATAATAGTCAACTAACAAATCCATTGACAAAACATCTTCCATTTAATGACTTAAAAATTTAGTGCGGCATACGTGAACAAAATTTATTCACCCGATTTAAAATTGCAACACATGAAGTAAAACATTTTCACATAAGGTACAATTAACAAATCAGTGGTCCAAACTAAAAGTTCTTATGAGTTCAGTTGAAGCGAAGTAACGTTATCTCCTATTAACTGCGCAACTATATAGCCAACTAACTAAGACCTCCCATTTTAAAGATTTCACCTTCGTATGCTACAATTTCTTAAGAGCGTCCTCACCTCCTACCTGTTACTTATCAATAATTAAAAGTCCAGTTCACACCTAAACTTTATATTTAGATTTCTACATTAGTCATCTCACCTAGGAGTATCATGGACAGAATCCTAATTTTTTTTTTTTTTTTTTTTTTTTTTTTTTTTTATAATCCTTTAGAAAATTAGATCAAAATAGACCAAGCTTTCATGGATCAGGTTTGCAGTAATTACACACAAAATTCCTAGTTAAATTTAGATCTGATATTCAAGGGATAGATAGTATTTCATGGAATTAGACCTAATGCATAAACAACACCGTATTCAAATTTTTCTCGAACACATGATATATATAACATCTATACATGCAACTTCATATATATATCAAAAGAAAACCTTTCAAAAATAATAGTGATATTTCACGATACCTTTTAAGTAATTTCAAAATGAATATCAAACTCAGCAATATATTCAAGTCACAGATTGAATATTATATCAATTAGGCAACAGCTAAACAAAACCATTTTACTTACTTAAATTCGAACTATGCAAATATAATATGATAGTATCTAGTTAATACCGACGCTAGTGGCACATAAAAATAATCAACAATTCCCAATAAACGATGACAAAAATAAAAGTGATACATATGAGGATTTTGCATGCTCGTGTACCTTATGTGCCAAGACATGATGGCTATATGATCAATGGAATTTATGGGTACGTATATGAGACTTGGGTTACATGCAAGTGCATGTAATACTTCAAATGTTGTAAGTTTGGACTTAATTAGTAAAACTCATTGAAAATGGTTAAAATGCCATGCATAGAATGCGATATGAAACATGCATTAATTAGCACCTTCAATTAATTAGGCCACAAGGGTTAGTTTGAATTTGTAAGTTCAGACAGTACTTTGCTTGTAGAAAAATTCACCTTGAGAATAGTAAATTCAAGTAAAGGCAAACATTCTTCTGCGGGACAAGTTTCGATATATTAAGAGGGTTCTAACAACATGGTAAGACACGTTTTGCAAAATCTCTTGAAAGTGTTTTGTATAGTGAATAAAATCGAAAATGCAGTAACAGTTTAAAACATAACGTTTGAAATTTTGAAAATAGAATTTGAAATACTTTGAGGCCTATTCATACAAAGTTTAAATTACCCAAAACCAACTAAAGATTTATAAAAGAACAGACTGATACTACAAAGTCCTCAACATACATGACACAATATTATTTATTGTAAGGTCTATAATAGGCAATCTCATCTTGTATAACAGCCACAAACTCGCTACATAAAACAAGTACTTAACATCTAAATCATTTACTTCTACCACGAAAGTCAAGACCATGTTTCTTATGTTATAGAGAAGTACTACTAAAATTCCTTGCACATGTTAGGCATAAAATCTTGGATTGGGCAACTATCAGACTTAGAGTTACCCTAAAAGTTTTCGCACTTAATTAATTTCACAAGGACTCACTAAACTGAAATAAGGTTAAGTTGTTCAAAATTTTCCACACTACACCTTCATTTTAAAATACCCATCTAACAAAACATGAAACATACCAACACTTTATGAGCTAACAGGATAACTAACCGATGTGCGTCATGAAAATTATGTATGTTTAATTCATGGGAATCTAATACAAGGAATGACTAACGATTCTTACCACACAAAAGTCAAAATCATTTTTCGCAGTCAAAATAACGATCATGAAGGAAGCATATATAGGTCAATCAATAACAACATAAGATGAAATCCCATTTTTAAGCAGCAAGGTTTCGTACACTATAATGTGAAAAATCTAAACTGGCAAGTTAAACAGTCATCATGTAAAAGTCTATTATTATGAGCAAAGACAATGTACTATACGCAAGTCCAAATAGTCCAAATCACACAAAGCAAGTAAATACATTAGAGCTATGATTACGAGTATTACTCGTACGAAGAGTAGAGGCATAGGGGTCAAGTCCTCTCTGTTCACACATCACTACCTAGTTCACAGCTTCTTTTTCACTAATGGTGCCCAGTGCTAATTTACCACTATGAGATTTGTACGACTGTAGACCCCCGTGTTTAAACCTTAATTAGCTCCAACTCTACTTTCTAAGGCAATAACTGGATCTACTTAAGTGAGTGACCTATGCCTAAATGAATATTCAGGTTTTCCTACTCAAACAGATTAACCCTTTCTACAAGTACGTAATATAACAGAGTTAGCAAAGATTAACAGTTTCTACTACCCAGTTTTATACTACAAGAGGTCATAATTCACAAGATAGGTATGGATTACTGTCATTATCTAGAAATAGCTTATCATCATCCATGACTTAAAATATCACAATTCTTTCACATCAAACACAAGCATATAAAACTTCACTGGTAGTTTAATGGAACAATGCTAATAATTCACCGTAAATTCAAGTAATAATTCACTATTCCACACTTAGTGTTCAGACACATGTGTACCCTGTGATAACCATGATTATGCACACACAAACTGCGCGATAGTGAGTTGATCAGGCTCACTACCTAGCAAAAGGATGTGCACAGCCATGTTTAATACAGTGTACTACCGGTATCATCGCACCGCCAATCCAGGTAATTCAACCAGTAACCCATTCACAACAAAGCTCAAACAGAATAATGTAGCAGTTAGCCGGTCAACCAAGCAACAATCATTCAACAAACAGCACACACTTCATCCAAAAACAAACACCATGAACCGGAACTGCTCTGATACCAATTAGTGTAACACCCACTCTTGTATGCATCCAAGAGGGTTGTTTGCTAAATCGTATTAGAGTAGCAGCGGTAAAGAACTCAATTAATTAAAAACTTTATCAAATACATTTAATTAGAAAACTTGAAAAATCCAGATTTGTTTCTTATAAAAACATTATGAGAAAAGTGAGGTTGTTTATCGAACATAGAAAATTTCATGGATAAAACCCTTTGCTGAATTTTCTACGCTTTTCAGAAAAGCTTGCTGTCTTATAAAATCTGTATAAAATCGAATTTAGATGTGATAAAAAATATTCCAAGCTTCTGAAAAACTAGACATCCGGGGCATCGCGTACATATAAATTATGCGCGATTCGGAGGTGAATAGCCCCGCGGAAAAGGACACGTAAAACGCTTGTGAATTCTGTCCGTTTTCTGGAACAGGCTGTAGGGCGAAGCTTATAAAAATTTGTACAGAATTCATATAGAGATGAAACCTGCACAGTTTGAAAGTACATACCCGGGGCTTCGCGTGCATATAAAATAATAGTAAATCGGAGTTCGTTTGCCCCTTGAAACATGACACGTAAAGTGGTTGTAAAACTGTTAAAAATCCAGCACTTAGTTAAAAATCCTCTTTGCAAAACGTTTTTCTGATTTTTCCAAAACAGCCGCTGATCATAAAGGTTCAAGGTAAAATAGAGATGATAAAGCCTACAGTCATCCAAGGGTACCAAAATATAACGCATTACAGTCATCCAACAATCAAACAGTAACAGCAAAAATCCAAGCATCAGCAAGCAACAGCAAACTTCACTTCTTCAACAGCTTTTACGTCCTCCTGCCATTTTGGAAAATAGCAGCCCCGAAGGGGTGAGAAAAATCCCAGTAGTGTGGCAACAAAACCAGTAATATAACAGTATTAACTAGGCACAAAATCATAAACAGTCACTTCAACATATCCTTGTTCCTTTTCCTTTTTCTTTTTCATCATATTCATATATATAGCGCATATAACGCCTTTCCTTTTCATCATATTCATATATTGCGTATATAACGCCTTTCCTTTGCGCTTTTAGCACCGTCGTGCGCGCACTTCACAGTGGAATCAAATATACCCTTGGCACCTGAGCTCCATGTGGATTCCAACTGTGGGCCTATGCGGACTGATGCCAAGTGTCCCATACCCCGGTACCTTGGGGATGCCTATATGATGCTTGCTCAAACACATGGTCCTGTACATAACTATTCTAAAACAAGGCCTATATGATCATGATATATGCATGTCATGCTATGCTTTCACACACAAAGCGTAAAAATGCGGTATGATGTAAGGTGCATGCTTATATACCTTTCATATGCGTTATGCTGCCACATAACGTCTTTACCTCATAATCATATAGCCCTCAGGCACATTTTAGGCAGTTTCCTTTCATCATAATGGAACATAGTATTTTTACGGCATATGGAGCATCATGTTACAATTCTATACCAGTAGTCAATAGTTACATTAGGCATCATCGCCTGACACTTACCTCGTGTCCATGCAATAAGCAACAGCACCAAAGTTCCGCTCACTTTATAAGACCTAAATATATATATATATATGACAAGTCAGAATAGGTTCCATACAAATCCTATAATTTTCAAGTCATTTCCATGATTCCCATTCTTGTATTTTATTTGATTTAGCAAGCATTCAAGATTAATAGTTCACTGCATAACTTTTTATTCCAACCATTGCTAACAAACCAAAAATCTTCAAAGCTGCATACCAATTCGGTTCTGCCCACTAAAATGAGTGCCACACATTTAACAATCTAAATAACCAAGTTAACAATTTAAAGACCACCCATGATGCATACGGACAGCAATAATTTCCCAAAGTTTCACACATTAAAGCAACATGACTAGAGTGGTGTTTACATAATTCATTTTACTAAAGGTTAACCATTACAAGTTTTCCAAGTCCCCAACACACTCACAGCCTCGGTTATAAGAGCTAAAATTATTCCCTTTACCCAAAATCCTACTCACATCAATTATTAACATATTAACATATCATTTACGGTTTTCCTAACTTTCTGACTTCTCACCACTTTCTCATTTAACTAATCATGTCTACATGGATTAAGAATACACCACACAGCCTGCCTTGTCTATACAAGATATCTATCACTAGCTTACAATGACAACAATCCTAGGTGGTTAATCCGTTTGCATCTCAACAAAGGAAGCATAGAGTTTTATGTTCACAAGGCAACTTTTGACTTTAAGGTGCTCTAGAAGAAATGAGGCAAGGTGTCCACTAACTTTCTTTCGAGGGACAGGTTGTAGGTGCAAGAGTGCATCATTATTTTCCAAGTCTAGTAACATTATGTGCGAAAACTATGCCCCCCACACTTGAGCAGCAAAGATTAAGGGCAAAACCGATTGTCTACTAAGCCTAAGCAGACCGAGAAGGTGGAAAGAAAAGCCACACAAAAACCAGAACTTATACAACATGGATGCAGCCACAACCAATCAAGGAAGAAGAGAAGAATACAAGAGCTTTGAGCTTACCTTCTTGTCTACACACTCAGAATTCCAACCGAGCAAAATTAGACAGCCATGAGTTTTGCTCTTCACTCCTAGACAGCGCACAAGGAAGTAGAAAATGATGTTGGTTTTGGTCCCAAGCTCTACAAGATAGGTCTTTGACCGAACAAGGGATGGAAGAAAAGAATGTAAGTTGGTTTTCTAAACTACTTACTTGCTGCCACAAGGTCGAATCAGAGTAAGGAAGAAATATGCTTAAGTGTCTTGTTATGTTCTTACGGTTTGAAGGTTTGAGTCTCAATATCTTGTTCTTCTACTTATGGTTACTTATAGCCAAGGAAGGTGAAAAGGAGAGATGAGGTTAGGTGTCTTATGCAAGAGTTTGAGGCTAGGAGAATGACTAGAGTTTCCTTAAGGTCACTCCTAAGACTGCTCACGGTCAAAGAAGATCAAGAGTGTGTTTGGAGTAGTTGGCTTCCCTCAATGATGTTCATAGTTCAGGGAAAAAGGAGGAATGCCACTTCTGACTTGTCTTCTCAATTAATCACTCACGGCCAATGGAAGGAGGGGAGGAGTTGGTTTGGTTAGGCAAGTTGAAATCTGACTATACAGTCTGCACAAGGGAAAGTAAGAGAAAGGAAACTTGGAGCACTTAATAGAAGCATAACACAAGTCAGAAAGTTGGCTTGAGACTCCTCTCTTTGGGGCGCGCACAGAGAAGGAAGGGAGGGTTTTCTGCTCCAAATAAGAGGCATGCCTACTGCCCACAAATGTCTTTAGGATGCGTGCAACATATTGCTGCACTAAGTCATCAAAAGTGACAAGCAAAAGCTCTTTCTTTCTGCCCAAGACAGCGCATGCTTCAAGGGAAATGATGGCTGAATGGTTGACAAGCAAAGACATGGTCTTAGGGGCTGCAAGGATAGCAGAATTCTGCGCATGCTAGGACTGTGTGGGAGCTGTCCATGTCGAGGTCAGATGGTGAGGAGCTTTGGTCAACTCAATGGTTGTATGTTAAGCATGACAAGGAAAGGAAAGGCTCAGAGGTTTCTGCCTATGCAGGATGGCTTCTCTGCCTAAAGCTGCATGATGACAAGGCTGCTCAAGGTGATCCCAATGACACAAGCTACCAGCCTGCTACTGCCAAAGCGCTCACAAGACAAGCATGTGACATAGGTTGTGTGTAAGTGTGCAAAGTGAGCTGCAAAAGCAAAAGAACCTCATGCCAAGGACCTGCAGCGCACAAGGCTGGAATGGATGAGAGGTATCTAAGGTCAAATGCAGCAGCTTTCCACTCATGTCTACAAGAAGACAGCGCCTGCATGCATGCAACTTATGCGCACAAAGAATCAAGGATGGCGCACAAGGTGGTTGATGGTGATGGATGAGGATGGTAAGTCCTATGCGCATAAGGTTGGATGGTTTGATGGTGATGGATCATACTTGAAGCAATTTCTTCTTCTCACAAAGTCCTATGCGCACAAAGAGGGAAAGCTTTGATAGTGATGGATCATGCAGCAACTTTTCCTTACACAATGCAGCAAGGAGGCGTGCTAACCAAGAGCCAAGGACAACTCATGTGCATAGGGTTGAAGGTTATGATGGTGAAAGGTGAGGGAAGCTTGGTCAAACATGCAGCACCTTTGCCTCACACTGCCCACCGCGCTGCTTGAATAAGAGTGCAAGCAACAAAAATTCCCTCTACCCAATGCTCCATGCGCATGAAGAGGTAAGGATGACATGTGAAGGGGAGCCTAGGGTGGATACATAAGGAAGGAAGCACACTCAAGGGTCCCAATGTTGATGCAAGGTGGCGGTCAAGGGTGCAAGGATAGGCTGAGTTTTATTTGACACAAACACACAATGTAGGGCTGTGTGCAGCCAAAACGAAAACGCAAGAGAGAGGGTTAAGGTGAAGGGAATTTTGGGTTGCTTCAAGGTCATGGATTCTAGGGCCTAAGTCCAAAATAATTGGGTTCATATAAGTCCAATTGTTTTAATTAGGAATTAATCCAAACCTTCTAACTTTTATGTTCAACTCTAATTATTTACTAAAGATTTACTCCTTACTTAAAATTAATGGCATACTTTTAGATGAGTACTCATATAATTCTAAATAACACTATGCTTCCTATATGTTATAATTACATTATTCCTAAAATTTCACATGCATAGAATAAGTACTTAACTTCCATGGTTATACCAATAAATCCCTAAATAAAAATTTTAATTCCGTTCTAGAGCAAACATATATATATATATATCCGCATATACGTATTCTACC
>JAVKPL010006028.1:0-25256 GCA_032173675.1 Gastrolobium villosum | reverse complement strand
ATGGTCATTCGAAGCAGAAGAATTAGTCTTACGCAGGGCGGATATAGGAGGACGAAACGCTTCACAAGGGAAGTTAGCTCCAAGATGGGAAGGGCTTTTCAGAGTCAAAAATAAACTTTCCAAAGGAGCCTACGTGCTAGAAACTCTGCAAGGGAAGCATGTGGGAAGAACTTGGAATGCAGATAAGTTGAAAAAGTATTACAGTTAAGTTGAATATCTTGCTTATAAAAAAACAAAAAAGATAGTTTCTTTTCTGGCTTTGTAATTCAATAAATTGCAACTATGCAAACTCTCATTTTCATTATTTACATAATTGTAAGTTCCGACTTTGGCAATTTATGCAATGCATACACAATCCGACGTCTGGGAACCAATGCCTAACAGGGCCCAATATCTCACAGTGATCCGGAACGATTGAGCCGACCTGACTTAAAAGCAGGGTTATAGGCTTCAAATCTTCGGCACCCGACGTTGCGAACCCATCCTTCCTAAGTGGTAGGGATGAGCGTTGAAATTCGAGTTGTTGGAACCCAGCCTGCCAAATAGGCAAGGGCCGAGAGTTCTAGCCCGAGATAAGGAATCGAACCCGCCGCGCGTAAAAGCTCGGTTGAGCGATCGTCTTTAAATTGAATCCGAGCTATATGAACCCATGGTTAAATTGGAAGTTCTGAGACTCGCGAATGAAAAAATTAGGCCGAGGTGTTTGAACCCGCCTTGCCTAAAGGGCAAGGTCGAGAGTGCTAACCTCGTCTCAGTTATGAAAAAAGGGGATAATGTGCCAAGGGGACGCCCTCGCACATTCTCTCAGCCGAATCGAAAATTCGACACGAAACTCAAAATATACGAGACGGATATTGCAAATAAAGCATATACAAGATACACAATTAATTCTAATTCTTGAATTAATAAACAAGTTAGCACCAAAAAATGTTTTTACAACATACAACCGGAATATCAACGGCGGATTACAAATTATGGGGCATCCCCCCTCAAAATTGGCTGGATATCGGAATCTAACTGCCGATTTGCAGTTTCAATCTCCGGGCTGGGCACGACATCCTCGCCTTCTGCCGCGTTGGGTTCCTCGGCTGAGGAGTAGAATACACCACCACTGATGTAGCCAAAGCAGTCCAGCTGATCCAGGCTGAGAGGCACTTCCGGGTTGAAATATTTTACTTGGTTCACAGCATTATTGAAGGCGGAACCAACAGCTTTCTCCAGTGCAGCTTGACTTTGATCATAGTCAGCCCGCAATTCTTCTTGCTGCACCTTCATCTGTTCCAGCTGTGAAGCCATTTCCCTGTGCTTTGCCTCAGCATCGGAGAGCATGGATAACTTGGTCTTGAAAAAATTAATTATGTTATCCTTACCACCCTCCAGGCCAAATAAGTCCAAAATAGATTTCAGACTGGCTTCAGAACGTTGCAGAGACAGACTTAGCTCGACCGCGTCAGACTTCAAAGTCTGATTCTCTTGCCGTAGCTGGTCAAGATTGCCTTGCATGATGATCTTGTCATTCTTCAGGATATCCTTCTCGGCCACCACATCGGAATGCCTCTCCAGCATTATTGAATATGGCTTCATCAGCGAAGCCGCCTTGAACAGGTACATCTCGACTTTCTGAAGCTCCTCAGCCTCAGCCTTAGACGGTGGGGGAGAACCGTAAAAAGAAGGGGGAGCGCGAGTCACGCCACGCAGCTCGGTCGTGACTCCCATCTCCCAAAGAGAACCCCTCCTCAAACCAGCAGGTAGGGGGGAGGGTGGGGCACTGCCTCTGTTGACGGACACTACAGCCCGGGTCGTACCACCACCAGCAATGAAGGGGGTCTCTTCTGGCTCCCCATCCAGCCAACTCTCACCATCGTGCGTCAAGTCCAGGATGGATATGCCGCGATGGGTGTCAGGGTTGGATGAACCAGCACCTGGAGAAGGGGCAGCAACCTTCGCCTTCTTTGCTGGAGGAGGACGGGCTACACCTTTACCCCGGAGGGCCCGGCAGTATTCCGGCACATCATCCGCGTTTGGATTCATTGTAGAGCCTGGCAATTGAAACAATAAAGAAGGTCACCAGCAAACCAAGGAAATAGAGAGCACATATAGCAAAATCAAAATGGTACGTAGAAAAAAAAAGCAAATGTTGAAAAGCGTACTGGGCTGATCACTTGCAACACAGGATTTAGCAACCAAGGAAGCAGCACTCATATGACCTTGGGTACGAATATGGGTTAACAAGGTCTTGGCACTGAGCTTTTCCTCGGCAGACAAGGCCAGCTTGTAGTCAGCCGACTTTCGGAGATAATGCTCGTGGGACCAGTATAGTGGGAATTTTCCCTCATCTTTTCCCCCAACAAACCAGGGCCTCTCACCAACCTCGGCCACGACCTTGAAATACGAGCCCTTAAAATTTTTGAAGGAGTCGCTGTATACGGAAAACAGTCTCCTGGAGGGCTTACTGATGTGACCCCGGATGCTGGCCCAACCTTTTAACTTGGGAGGTTCAGAACCGGAGCGCGGGGTATAAATATTAAAAAAATACATAAAAAGGGCGACAGAACAATTCGCCGACAAGGATAAGCAGAGTTGCTCGAAGGAAACAATGTATGCCCATCCATTGGGGTGAATTTGGGTGGGAGCCAGAAGAAAATGGTTTAAAAGGCATATTATAAAGGGGGAGAAAGGGAAGCGAATACCGATCTTTGTGATCAAATCTCGGTAAAAAAAGAAAAAGGGAGGCTCCTGCGGGTTCCGACCCAAGCACACCGGCTCATCCTCTGCAGGACAGAAGGTGTTAAAACCTAATTGGCAACCCGGATATTTCCTCAGTGGTCATGGAGGATCTGAAACTAAGAACCTCCTGTGTCACCCAGGGGAATTGCCTGCGCAGACTGGTACCCACTGGGGCAGAACCCTCTTGAACCGCTGCAACCTCGGCTTCTAGCTCCTGATTGGATGACGTAGTCTCCATGTTGAGTTCTGCAGAAGGGGACTCCATAAGAACCTAGAACAGCAAAATTGGTGGATTAAACAACAAAAGCAGCAAATACACGCACCTGAGTTAAATAAACTACAGTGTGAAGAGCTTGAAGAGCTATCTGAAGAGGTCATAGGAACTGGAGTTTTAAGTCCGGGGTCGTGAGAGCAACTGCCTAGGACTAGGTTCGCCATGAAATCATTGCCATTACCGATAAATTGTGCGCTGAGATAAACGCAGTTGAAGCACGGATTCGGATTCCGAGGGGGGGAAGTCGGTAATATGGGCTGGGCAGAGGATCGATTTAAGGCAACGAGATCTTGTTGGCCGATAGTAAGAAAGGAAGAGGGCCTAGGTCTGTTATCTAAGACAGGATTGGTGCTTGCGGACGGATAGCCCACGGCACGATTAAAATCCTGAGATCAACCTCGCCTAGAAGACCGAGACCGCCCTCGACCACTGGGACGAGATCTCACTGTTGGACGACGTCCGGAGCCAGGAACGGGACGACGACGTCCAGGCCCGGAAGTCGGCGGCCGACGTCTTGGACCAAAAGAGGAACCATGGTCTCGAATCACCTCCTCTTCAGCAGCTCTAGCCTCTTCCTCTGCCAGAATCTCGTCACTCCGGCCAAAAACGCGAGGGCAAGTGGCCCTCCTATATCCGTAGGGAATTCCCTCATCCATATTGGGAACTTCTCCAGGCAAGAATAGCAAACGTAACCAGTGGCGATAAGAAAACCGAACATACAGGGGACGAATACAGGCTAAACGAAATAAGGAAAGCAACAACACAGAAACACAAGCAACAACAATAACAGAGAGCAAAGAAGTAAAGAAAGTCAAGAAACTCATACCTGCAGAGCAAGTAATACCAAATGCTTGATGGGGAAGGTTGATACTCAGCAGGAAGACCTCGAAGCACAACCAAACGCAACAAATCGCCAACGAACTAACAACAGAAGCAGAAAAATGAGGAAAGGGGAAAATGCCAGTGAAATAGGGAAAAGAGGGGAAGTTCAGGAGTTATGACCCGCGAAAACGAAAAGACAAGGGCAAAAGGGTAAAAGTAAAAGCACCTGACAGGACAAAACGATTGATATCTGCGCAGTCGCATTCGCATTAAATGCCAAGGCGGCGCAGAAGGTAATTGACGATACATATTATGATAGTTTAAGACACGTGGAGGATTGTCACAGGATGAAGAGACTGGTGAATGCGTGTATGCTGGTATATCGGCTTTAAAACCGAGATATACCAGAAGCAGACAATCAACGCAACTCGGCACTCTGATAACTCAGCCTACCGAGCTGGGGGGCAACTGTTATGGGCTGGACTCAAGCCCACTCTACATCTCGGCCCAACCCAAGCAAACCCTAGAGCCGGGCTATATAAAGAAGGTAGGCGGAACAACAAGGTACACACGATCTAACCCTAATCATTGAGTATCACACACACACCTTTGAGGCAAACGCCCTGGTCAGTGTCAGTGATCCACGTTCCTCCCAGATACCTAATCCATAGATATCCAGAGAGGAACATCTGAATCCGAGATCAATCATCCAACCTACGTTGGACACATCTGCCACAGGCAGAACACGAATAAATCTCACTTGAGTGTATAAGAGATTTTTCAATTTGAAAATATAATAATAAATATTTACATCTTATGTTTCTTTACAAAATCGATAGGTATTATAAGTTTAGTTTCATTTTTTATTAAATTATTAAATATTAAATATAATACACACTACAAAAACTAAAAATATTATTTAATACCCAAACGTGTTTTAACATATCAAACTTTAATATTTTTAAAATTAACGTGCCGTAATGTCATGTTATGTCGCATGTCGATGTCGTACAACATAGATTGAGTGTGCTTCCAAACCATGCTATCTAGTGGCGGAGCCACTTGGGAGGTAGGCACCACCGAATTTTTTAAAATGATATAGATTTTCTTTAAATTTTTTGATACAACCTTGATATTAGTTGAATTTTAAAAAATAATACAATATTGACACCACCTAATTTTATTTGGCCGGGTCTTTTGACATTACCTGACTTTTTTACCTGGCTCCACACTGATGCAATCAACATTTATTTTGACCCATCCCGATTCCTGCAGAGTTGGCTATAAATTGAAGCATCGGGAAGTTTTTAATTTATATAATAATATAAAATTGAACTTTATGCCTTTATTATCTAAAATATAATCGAAACGAATAAGTAAAACTTATAACTAAAGTATATAGACTTAATTTTCAATTTTCATATTGTCAAGTGAGTAACATCTCGGAAATTCTCATTCTAATCTAAAAAACAAAGCATCACAAGAAATTAGCCCTACTCCTTGTTCCAAGCAAGTAGTAGTAAAGAACCTGTGTACATGCATTAAAGAAAGAAAAAAAAAACCCAACAAACACAAAGTAATAGAATATCTATGCGTACCTCCTGAGGAAAGCCAATCAGCCCAATTACAGGACTCATGGCCCATCACCAACTCAGACAACAATGTTGCTAATGAAAGCGTTTGTGGCTTTAGCCTACCCATACCAAATAGACCCTATTCATAGTTCTTGTGTTATTGGAAAGAGAACATTTGGTGCACCTTTTGACAAATGCAGTGGGCTCCACCTCGAAGCCTATTCGTCTTTATTAGACAGGTAGCTAAAAAACCAAAGAACAACATTACGGGAAATATTTATTATAGTGGAGAAACCACCCAATAATTTGGTGTTTCCTCTCATAATATCAATTTTTCCCCTTTTTTATCTCTGTTATTTTTTATCTTTTTCAATTTTATACTTCAATTTACACTAAAGGACCACTAAAAAAATGGTGATCCCACACCACAATAAATAATCTCCCCGTTAAGACAGAAAAAAATGATGAGGACGAGGTATGTTTTCAGGGCTACATCGCATTGCAACAGAGTGAGTTTGATTTTTATAGGATCCCTGCAATTCTTTTCCCATCCTCCTAACCTTATCCCCTTCCCTTGACCCCCTTTAAAAAATAAAATAATTCTTTTTATAGCAATCTAAGAATAAAAAATATGTTTTTCTTAGAAATTGGATTTTGTTACTTGAGCGTTGGAATGCTAAGGTTCCATGACCATTTATTAGATTAAATGTTCGGATTTGGATTTGCTTCTCTGCAGTCACCATAAAGCTTCATCTTTGCGGCTGAGATATAAACATAGTGGGAGTTCACCATTTTTTTCATAATTTTTTTTTTTGAAAATTTGGATAAATATATGACATGAGGGGAACACTTCTACTGTAACAGCAGAACTGTTTTACCCTTAAATTTAACATTTTTTTTTTTTTTGATAACTACCCGCATTCGAACAAGGTCCCTCATGGTGTTGTCCCCCCAACAAGCAACAACAACCATACTGACCTCGTATGCTAGTTCCTTAAATTTAACATTATAACATTTAAATGTAGGGTTTTATAAGAGTTATGTTATAGGAAAATTGATTGTGTTATGTTATAGAGATTCGTTTTGCGTGCCGGAGTTTTTTTTTCTCGGGCCCCACAAAATGTTGTGTGTGTAGAAAATTTTTTGTGGTCATGTGACATGATAGATGATAAACCCTTAAATGTATCTACTTCTTTTTTTGGGGAGTCAAGAAAGAGGGAGGCTTTAATAAATGCTCAAAAGACTTCATGAGAAGGGAAAAGAAGATTAAGGAAGGATTGAAATAAATTGACAATTTTACCAATTATAAAGATTAAATTTTGCCATTATATTAAATTATGTGTTCAATTCTCACCATTGTATTAAAAAAAGAAGAAGATTAAATCCATTTTTTTGGGCACTAATTTGCCTTAGAGGGCAGGCGATTGAACACTTGAGCTTTGCTGCACAATAAAACCATAGAAATACATCACTTGTCAGGTTGAACAACATGTAAAGACCGTTTTGCATGGGATCAAGTCTGTTCTTGTATCCAAAAAAGAAAAAAGACCGTTTGGGCATGTACATTTTGACCCAAAGGAAAGCAACCACCACTAGCATCTTGTACATTACATTGTTCTTCTCAAATTATTTTTCTATCAAAATTCTAAAAATATTAAATAAATTAAGTCTTACTAAAATTTATGAAACTTTGTTTAAAATGTTTTTATTTATTTCTCTTTTCATATAATATTATCGTGCGGAAACTTTATATGAACTAATTTCTTTCTCACATATTTGTAAGAAAAAAAAATTCCCACCTTCTCATATGTAAAACCATTAGTATATTAAAAATAATATTCTCAATTGTTAAGATTTAGTTTAAATTTAATGATAATATTTAAAATTAAGCAAGTGATATTTGTACCCAAAAAATCAATTTAATAATATGTATTCGTGTCATTTAATGTGTTATATTTTTAGTAAAAAGGTATAATACTCCCATAGTTTAGTAGGATTTTTTCTCTTCATCAAGTAATGACATTTTTTTTTTAGCAATTGTGATAAAATTATTAGCATTGCTAATTTTCTAGAAAAAAGAAACAAGCAATGCTAATATTGAGGAATCTAGGTGTGAGTGGGTGAAGTCACACATTGGTTAAGAATGAATTAAGTAAACACATATTATAAGTGGAAGGACCCATACACCTAATGTTTTAAGGTTTTGGATTTGATTATGGTTATCCGAGCCCACTTAATATTGTTGTACATTTGACTCTTGATTAGCGGTCTCTCCCTCCCCATGCACGACCCAACAACTAATCATACAAAAATGCCATTGCAATGAAAAGAAATTAAACAATTACAGATGCATAAAGAGATAAAGCGAGTAAACACAATATAATGTGAATTTTTTTTGTTTTTCATATTCAATAGCTAAAAAGTGAATGTGATATGTATGGTTGAGAGTTAAATCTAGAATCACTTAGGGGTGTTTGGTAGGTGGTTCCTGGTGGGATGGCGGTAAGTGAGAGTGAGATACTATGTAAACCATGTTTGGTAGACGGTTAATAGAAATAAAACCAGGGAAGCGTTTTACCCATGCAAATAAGAGTTGTGTGTAAATGGATATCAAAAACACTATTTGCAAAAACCACTTCGGAGGCTGTATTTGAGGAAGAATGGGGAAGTGAAAAATTTGGGGCAATGTCGTAGACTGAAATGCCCCTCATCTCATCTATCAAGCTCGAACTATATTTTGCTCAACTACCCCACCAGATCGACTCTCGTTCTCTGCATATCTGTATTTGGTTTCTCTTTTGCTGTTTTGTCTGCGTTGTTGCTCACCAACCATGTCCATGATGACATCAAAGCCTCCCTTTTGACCTCTACACTTTATGGTTCTGCAACTCTTAAAAGTTTGGCCCGTATGTAATTATCTCTGATTCCCTGCAACTTATTGGCTACAAAGCTTATGAAGAGTTGTGTTGGCATCTTAGTTGCATCTATTACAAAGAACAAAACTCATTTTAGTCGAGGAACATCTAACCCTAAGATTGAATGACTCATATTTTAGTCGAGGACTCGAGGGTTATTTTTTTCAGATTCAAAATTTAAAATGCCCATTTTGGTAATTTACACCAATTATCCCATCAATATATTATTTTTAACCAAACATAGGCTTTGAAAACTTATATCAATTTTCTCGGTAATATTTCAGTCTACCAAACAATTTTTTTTAACTTTCCTACCAAACTCACTTTCCAACAATTTCTCTATCAATTACATTTCCCTAATATTCAAAAAATTTCTCCTCAACCAAACGCCCTTAAAACAAATTAAAGTCAATTATACAATTTAACATAAGATATTATTAAAATTGGGTGGGAATACAGGAAAAAGGATATGACTTATCTCATCAATTTAACACAAGATTGTGTCATATTTAATTCATGAACATTCTAAAATTGAAGTCTGGTTATAATTATCATCACTAAAAAGTGATTGAGGAATAACCAAAGCACTAAAAAAAAAAAAAACCTAGATTTTCATCGTACAAGTTTGAGTTCTTTTGTATAATTCATCAATATAATGTATCTGTTTCACATACTTATAGTTTAGAATATTACGAGGGATTAATCATATGCACTTTTATATGTCCCAAAAAGGAGACAAACCCATGACTGACATGAAGAATGTCTGAGTCAATTAAAAGATATATATACAGATTTTGGCTCCCCCTTCATGTTATATGTCTCTTCAGTTATTAGGAAAATTTGCACGTGGGTTGATGGGTTCAATAGTGGAACGATCTAGCTTAACTTGGGAATATTCACACAAACTCTGTGTCTCTCTTCTCGAGAGGGGATGGAAATAGACATAGATGGGTTTAATCACATTTTGTTTGCTTCTTATTCTCTCTCTCCCTCGCTCCCTCTATTAAAGGATATATGTGCATTTCACCCAAAAAAAAAAAAAAAAAAGGATATATGTGCAGATTTTGGCTCCCACTCCATGTTACATGTCGCTTCATTTGTTAGGAAAGTGCACGTGGCTTGATGGGTATAATACATAAACTCTCACATTTTGTTTGCCGCTTATCTCCCTCAATTTCTTTTAATAATAAAATTCAATCATGCATTTCATTCTCGTGTGAATGGGAGCGGTTGTTTCGGAAACGATCATTTTGTCACGCTTGTCAATAAAAAATTATCACAATAATAAATTTTATTAGAATGTCATGTGACATATTTCATTACATTGTGTAGCTAAATATGTGTGTAAATAATTCGCTACATAGTGTAACAAAATATGTCACTTGACATTTTGGCAAAATTTACTGTTGGCGTAGCAGTTTGATAATTTTTTTGCCAACAGTGACACTTTGGTCACTGTTCCGTTGTTTTGTTTAGTCAATTATTTCTTTAGGGGTGTTTGATAGGAGGTGGAAAAAAAAATTTCCTAACAAAAAGGGATGGAAAAATCATTTGCCTATGTTTGGTAGAAGGTGAAGTAAAAATATGACTGAATTTTTTTTCCCATCATTTGTTTTTTTATATAAAATAGTTGAGGAAAATTACCATTAAAGAGATGAAATATTTTTCCTCATATGGTGGGATAATTAACACACAATATCAATAAAATTAACTTAATATTTCCGGAAAATTTTGACCTACTATATATCTTTTAGTAACTTACTCAGTAATAAAAAATTTCCATTATATTCCCAAAAATTATTATTTTTTCAAAAAAAAAATTTCCTTTACCTTATTTTCATCCGTAGTGCTTTTTGGTCAATCAACACATCTCATTGTACAAAGCGTATCAAAAGTGACTCGTGCCTCGTCAATGTGGTTTATAAGCCAAATTAAATATGATGATTAAAACAATAAAATAAAGGGTAAAGTGTCTCTCATTTTAAAGGACGCAAAGTTATGTCATTTTAAGAGAGAGAGAAAGAGATAGATAAAGAATGAGAGATAATTGACAAAAAAATAAAGGTGTGGGTCCCATCTCTATGTGAGAATGAAAGGATATAAGTTATGTCATTTAAAAGAATAAATATTTTTCCCTAAAATAAAATGTGCCATCGATTTTTGCTTTATTGCTATAGCGGAAAGTATGTCTTGTTTGTGATGATAATGCATGCAGCTCGTTTAGGCTCTCTTTGATCCCTCTTTTTAAAAATAGTTTTCTAGTTTTTAGAACAAAAAAACCCGTTTGGTAGGATCTATTTTTGTAAAAAATGTTTTGAAAATTATAATTGTTTTTTTGTTTTTAGAATCAAATTTAGAGAACATGTCTAGTTATTTTTTATTTTTTTTGGTTTTTAACTTTCAAAACAAAGAAAACACATAAAACAACCGTTTCCATAATTATTCTACAAAACAATTTTAAGAAAAAAAAATCAAAATACAATCAAATAGACCCTTAATTTCTTGCTGATGAAGCATAACGTGAATGTAGGCATTATGCAGGATTCACCACACTGTATTTGAGCAAATCTTGCAATTTAAAATTCCTAAATTACTTCTTCAAAAGATAAATCATAAATTTTTTTATATTAAATGATTATGTGTTGGTTTGGGAGAGAGACTTTGATGTATTATATTATTATCGTCGCTTTGTCAGACTTCAACCAGAATATAAGAATTCACACAAGTACCTTATTTAATCATATAACCTAGGATTTATTTTTTTATAATAGGGACAAAATAAAATATCAAAATCACAAGCATTAGATTAATAAGAGAGGTTTAACTATTATAAGTATTTTGAGAGACGGGTTAATTATTAACACTTGTAGTTTATTATTAATAAAAAAGTTGTTTTATAAATATAATAAAAAAAATTAAAATTTAAGGAAGGACGACCACCTATCATTTCCCCTCTCCTCCTAGATCAACCCCTATCATTATATTAGTTTATATTAAAAAATTAGTTAATATGCAATTAAAGAATTTTTTTTTGATAGCCAACAGGGCAGAGCTCCAAAAACAAAATAAAAAAAACAAAGACAGAATACCAAAACAGAAATAGAAGCTATTGGATCACCAGAGCTCGCGGTCTTCCCACTCCAGTAAGATCAGCCAGATAAATAACGTGAATAACAGGTGGTGGTTCTTCACAAAAAAGATATTGCACAACCTCATCATGCTCCAAGATAAAATTTGCCATCCAATCCTCACAAGCATTTCCTTCCTTGAACGTGTGATAGAAACTAATCGACCAATCTTTTTGAATCTATGCTCATATCCGAGAAATCAATTGACTCTTACGAGTTGCTGCACCGTGGGAGGTGAGCAAAGTGATAATACAAATGGAATCACTTTCAATCATAACATTACGGTGACCAAAATTTCAAGCTAATTCCAGCCCGCGAAGCACACCCCACAACTCTGCTCTAAAAAAACTACAAATCCCAAGTCTACAAGCAAATCCACCCGGCTATCTCCCCTGAGAATCTCTCATAACCCCACCAGAAGCAGCTATGCCAGGAGCTCAATGAGCAGCACCATCCGTGTTAACCTTAACAAACCCTGAAGAAGGAAATTGCCAAGAAATGTCAACATACATTTTTCTGTGTACAGCTAAATGTTCATTTCCTCTCCCCACAGCCATCTCAACATCATGAACAAGCTTCTGAATTAGAACCTCTCTCGACCTGAAAGGAGGGATACCAGTGCCATGCACCTTCTCATTTCTCCATTGCCACATTTTCTAGCAAGTCAAGAAAAACAAAGAAATATAAGTTCCCACAATTATATTTTATGAAAGCCACTCATCGAAACCTTGCTGATAAAAATCAGAATTTCCATCAATGGAAACCAGACTTAACCAAAGTTGTTTCGTCTCCAAACAGTCCCTCAAAGCATGCAACATTGTCTCACGTTTAGAGTTACAAATGGGGTGGTATACAAAAAAAGAGAGTTACAAATAGGGCACATATCATTCCCCCCATACCATTGAGTAACTTTATTCATATTTAATAACCCATGATGAACCACTTTCCATATAAAAATTTTAACTTTTGGTGGCCCCTTCCATCCCCATATATTTTTCCAAATTTTTGATTCATATCCTGTCACACCTCTTAGCTCACGAAGAGTATTATAAAGAGCCTTTACAGATATCACACTTTCTCCCAAAAGATCCCATATCTTCCTATCAGTGCCATCAAGACTATTTGGAGGCAAAGTATTCCTAAATACATTAATTATATTTTCTGGAAGCCCGCGCTTTAACTCCACATAGTCCCACTTCCCTTCCACTGTTATCATATCAGCCACCTTCCTATTTGTATCTATATTTTGGTCCCAATTAGATGCAACTTCTTGCAGAGATGATTGAGGCGTTAACTATCTATGCTGCCAAAAATTAATTTCCCTTCTATCTCCAAGAACCCAGATGAGACAACAATCCAATTCCTCCCAAAGCCTACACATGTTTTTTTCAAAAATCCGAATCACCATTATTCACTGTAAAAGGATCATTGTGAGTACTCCTTGCTTCATATTTAGCATGAAGCAATTTAACCCAAAATTGATTAGATCCAACGTGATAACTCCAAAGCAATTAAAGAATTTTAAATTAATATTTACTGATATTTTAATATATTATCATTTACTATTATTTGATTATCTCTATTTTACATATAAGTAATAAATAATAAATAATGATTTTAAAATATTTTTGAATATCAGTGTAAAGCTATTTGACACTGATACTGCATACTAATTAAATTCTTATAATAAATATAAATAACTAAATATATTACACATTTTACACAGTTTCTTATTTTATGTCTTTAACTTTTTTCTATGTATTTTTATTTTTATTTTGGTAAGGATCGATGTTTACACATTTGATGGATAGCGTTATTTGGGTGGCTTTTTCATCCTTTTTCCCCTCATTAATTATTTAATAATTATTTACCACTGATTGCAAACTATCTACCAATCTGCATCTCTTTAATCGATTAAATTGAATATTTAATCGATTAAATGGTCAAATGAAGATTTAATCGATTAAATTTCAACTTAATCGATTAAATCTTCCTCTTTATCAGAAGAAATAGGGAGATTTAATCGACTAAATCTTCAAGTCAATGATTTTTGCCTATTTTGACAATTATATTTAATCGATTAAATTTTTGCCTTAATCGACTAAAGAGGGGCAGATTGGTAGGCAGTTCTTAGTGAGTGACAAAATGATTATTAAATAATTAATGAGGGCAAAAAGAGTGAAAATGCCTTATTTGGCTGCTTTTTCTTATATTAAACCCAAATGATTAAACAACAAAAAGAAATATATTAACAAAATAAAAGAGATATATTAACAAAATAAAAAGAAATACATTAACAAAAGAAGAAGCAAAAAGAAATGTTTTATTCCACACACAAAAAAAAGAAATGTTTTAAAATCTAAATATATGGTTATAAACCTGGGAAATGTTATACTTACTACCTATTTTTCTTACTATTTCTTAATACCAAATCTTAATCGTTGATTTCCGTCAATCTAACGGTTATAATTTATTGCAAATTAATAATTAATTAATAATTATGATCACATAAATTATAACCATTAGATTGATGGAAATCAACGGTTAAGATTTGGTAGTAAGAAGTAGTAAAAAAAATAAATAGTAAGTATAACCCTTCCCTATAAACATAAAGTAATTTTTATAATATTTAACTTCTGTTTAAAATCTCAATTTATTACTGCGATTTTACATTTTTATGATTTTTTTATCAAAATAATTTTATCAATATTCCAAATGCTTTTACATTTTTATAATTTTTAATGATTTTTTTCATTACAATTTTTTTTTTTTTTTTTTGGTAATAAAGGGGGCAAAGCCCCAAAAACAGCAAAACAAAGAAAATGAGAAACACAAAAAAACCAGAAAACTAAAGAAAAAACCGAAAACAGAAAATGAACCCTGTGAGGGAAACTACACTGGTGGGGAGATCCACCTTTTCGATCTTATTTAAAATTTTAAATTTTTTCATTACAATTTTAAGTTTTACAATTTTTTAATCCCTTTTCGATCTTATTTAAAATCTTGATTTTAACAACATTCTTCGTAACACGTGTTATCAAAAGCATGTATTCGTTTTACTTAGTTGGTTAGACGCCCTATACTTCCTTTTTTGTGTTCGGATTTCCAAGTACATGACAGGTGGATTGGAACTTCACGAGGATAATTAACTAGTTACTATTAATTAAGAGCTGATCTCCTTTTTAATCAACCAATAAAATACCTTCACCCAAGTGAAATTGTTCTTATATGAGGCATAATTTTTTTTTACCAATTCCAACCTCCACCGTTCGGTCAACCAATATATGTATTATATATCCTAAAACTCTCAGCATAACAAAAAAAAAAAAAAAAATCGATCAATTCGATGGTTAGCAAATTCAAATCACTAATGGAGTCTAATCATTGAAACCATATATTATCACTAACGCGTCAAAACAGACACGACGTCGTACAAGCGGTCCATAAAATATACTTCAAATATTATTAAGTGTGCTACATAATTGTTAAGAAGTGAACATTTTTAAATATACGAAATAGTTAGCAAAGCCCCACTTTTTCCCGGTTGCTAAGAAACACAAAAGCTATAATTGGAGTTTAGTACAATAAAAGAACATAGAAAATATTGGACCATGACAAACTTGTAAAACAGTATAGATCAATTATAGGCACAATTATTAAGACAAATTCGACAAATAATTTTCAGCTGTTTTTTATACATCGATGTGATTATAATACAGATGAATCTGTACAGATAATGATGCAAACCGTATGACTGCTCACCAATTCAAAAGAGGCTATATTCCTTTTTCTTCAATCTTGTATGCATGATTCCAAATAACACCATCAAATTTATCATCTAGCCTAAGATTGCTCGTACCATGATCTTTCTGTGAAAGGACCACAATATGTTTTATTTGAAAGTTAGACGTGCATATCCATCACACGGTAGAACATAGCTTTCAGGGAAGAAAACAAAATTCACAATTACACGAGAATCAGAAGGTTTGTTCTTAATGATTATCATGTTGAGTTTTTATGCCGCTAAACATATAACAAAGTTGTTGAAATTTTATAATATTAATTAATTAATTTTGTATTTTAAAATTAAACACGTTAATAGGTATTCCAATTTTAATTAATATGATTAGCTCTATGTGATTATGATGAGTTAGATTTTTGACATTTGCTGGTATTGAGCCTATAGTTGACCAGCACAATAAGCATTGACATTTGATTGAATTCTACTATGGATGGATCCAATAGATATATTGTTGATTATGGTTAATTATGTTAGATTTTTTCTCTATAACCTATTTATATTAAGTCCTGGAAATCGTAATGCTCTCATTGCACAAAGGTTGTTATTTTCAGAATAGGTCATAAAGAGAAAGATTCTAGCATTCAAACCAAAATTCTTCGCACAATAGATGAGATATGCAAATTTCTCTTTCAAAGTAATTGATATGAGATGTTTTATCTATCATGCATGCTTCTAATATTTGTATTCTGAGAAATCCTTACGAAATTATCATGTTGCTTATTTTTAGTTTGTTTTCGTTTATGCGTGTGATTGACTTGAATCATTGTTAGACCTAGCTAGAGTACTACTTGTTTGATCATCATACCCAACTTAAAACTAGGAAGGTAGTTTTAGTTCTCCAACTTAATTTGGCAATTAAATTTTGGGATTTCAATTTATCCTTTAACATCACACAACAAAGTTTTCCTACACACATAATATTTTGTGGGGCCCATACTTTTTAAAACAAAAAAAATAAATAAAAATTAAGACACGCAAAATGAATCTCTATAACATTACACAATCACTTTTCCTAGAACATAACTCTTATAAAACCCTTAAATTTTCTTACCCTCTTTGTCATTTGCTAAGCAAAGAAATTAATAATTCAAACCTTAGATTTGTCTGCCCAACTGACTGTAGCAAATATTGTCACATAATACCAACTAAAGCAATTTTGAGATCCACCTTTTCCCCTCTTCTTGAGAATAAGATTATGAATGGCATATGCATGCCACAAGATTCATTATTCGATCTGAATCATGAAATGATAGTTCCAACTAACGCAAACTATGCTAATCTTTTTCAGAGATGGGCCTACTTTTTTTTTTTTTTTTTTGCCTATGAAACGCAAAGCTATTTACAACTGTTGTTTGTATATAGAAGAAAGGTTGGTGTGGAGGTTGAGATCCACGCTGTGAGTAGGTTCAACATTGAATCATCCTTGCATCTTGATAACTATGTAATGCTTAATAAGTACGAGCTATATAGTATAAAATTTCCACGCGATTATGATAAGATATGATTGATTAGACCAACTTATGACGATTCTTATGCAAATAAAGGACAGGGGTCCTAACTCCTAACTATTGCCACTTCTCACTTATCTTTGACAACAATAACGTACCGAATGACCATGACCATCATAACAATATTCATCGGTTAAACCGGACACACTCTTTTATTGTAGAAGTGATACAAATTTATAAGTATATTACACACACGTTTGATTAAGGGACAGAGACCAAAGTGTCATGTTTGGACAAAAAAATTAACAGACTGTCACGTCAACGGTAAATTTTGTCAAAATGCCACGCGGCATAATTCGCTACACAGTGTAGCGAATTATGCCACGTCAGGACGCCCAGAACCAAAAATGCCAAATGTCAAATTCTCAAGATTTGACATGTGGCATTTTGGTTCTGATGTGGCATATTTCGCTACACCGTGTAGCGAATTACTTGCATGCATAATTCGCTACACTGTGTAGTGAATTATGCCGCGTGACATTTTGGTAAAATGTACTGTTGGCGTATCAGTCTGGTAATTTTTTTGTCCAAACGTGACAAAATGGTCACTGTTCCTTTGATTAATGATATTGAAACTAAGATCGTTACCCCCAATTAGATTTTAATTAACCAAGAAGCTATATCCCAATGTCATAAACGATCCATACTATTCAATATTGATAGCAGTTTGCATTTGGTATCAAGAAATAGACTGACTTCGTGCGATTTTTATGAACAATTTTTTCTTTAAAAATGGAATAATATTTTCTTTTTGTTAATATACAACGGAACAATTTAAACATGAGAGAATTTAAAAACTTTTGATGTAGGGGTTCAGCGGTTTCATCATAATACTTATAACGCTACATATTTGAATAGTGAATTTTTAAACTGGTAATTAATCTGTTTTATAACATGTGGAGTAAGTTTAATTTTTTTTTGAATATATGGATTGTGAGCATAGTAGCTTTTGAATGACATTGTGCTGGCAACTTCATCTGACACTCTGAGACCTTAATTATAACAATGAACGTCATTACTCATCCCCAATGATTAATTATTCCCTGCAAGACATAATTGATATCTTCATTGCAAGACCAGGCCCTCAATCGTCTCATATTAATTTCCTCTGCTCTGCTCCAATGCAAAATCCTGATTTATAACAGTGCTGCCATTACGCCGCTCACGTTTTTCGCAAATATACATGGGTTATATTATTACATGAGATAATATCACTCCTTATACATCCAATAATTTTCGTATTTTTTTCTTTTTTTAATAAATAATAGGATTCATTATAGGATTATATTTATAACATGTATATCTCCTATTACATAAAAGTAATATAACCCATATACATTTTATAATTTTATTTGTGTGGCGGTGTTAGGTCGCTATACCACTCTCTGAGCATTTAAGAAGCATCGGTACACGTGGATGGATTTAAAAAGGCCGTTTTGCATGGTTGAGTTTAAATCAAATGCCTCGAACCTTACATCACCTACAATACACATTTTAATTATGACAAGTTTTTTTTTTTTGGTTACATTAAGTGAGTTTAACTGCACAAGTCAAATTTGATATATTTTCAAAATTCACATTTCAATAAAAATATCACATAATTATAAATAGATCAAAATTTAACTTGTATTCCAGTCAGCCTAATTAGCTAAATCAAAATTCATTTTGTCATGAGAGAATCAGTCTAACCGTTTAGACACCCTCCTCTTTCATACAGCGTCTGAGAAATTTTATCAAAGTCTTAATTCATACCATTATTATTAGCGGAAATTTATATTTATGATCTATTTTCGTCAATCAACGTTTGTCATTTATTGTGAATTAATAATTAATTAATAAATTTAATTTTTGAAAATCTTAACCGTTGATTGAATCAATGGTTAAGATATGGTTATAAATAAAAATAGGTGGTAAGTATAACTTTCCCTTTATTATTAAGAGCACCTTAAAGTGACATGCTTCACCCTTTGAAGATACATGCATGATTCAATTGTATACATTTTTTTTTTTTAGTAAAGATTCAATTGTATACTTAGTGGCAGAGCCACTCGGTTCTTAGATTCTGATTTTTAAAAATGCTATATATTTTTTAAAAAAATTATGATATAACCTTGATATTGGTTAGATTTTGAAAATAGTACAGTATTAATACTAACTAAATTTAACTGGTTGAATCTTTTGGCCGGATCTTGTCCTAACTCCGCCACTGGGTATACTAAATAGTTTAACTTGAAAGTAAGTTTAACTTAAGTAAGGGTTTATGTAATTTATATTTCTTAAAAATAATTATTAAGGAAACTTTTATTATCACGAACAATTTTTTGCATCTAAAAAATGTAAAGATATCCAGTAAAAAAATCAGATAGTTTACTGACATGGTAAATGAATCAAAATTAGATTTTCCGAATTTAACATTAAGGGGACGTTTGGTACTGGAGAAATTTTTTTGTATCCTGGAATCACGATTACCTGGAATATGGTTGGAACAAAAATTGTCTGGGAATGTTATAAAAAAGATGTTTGGTAGGACAAAATATTACCAGGAATATTAGTTAATTTTTTTGAAGGGCTGTTTGGTTAATAATAAAATTTTATTGGGAATATGATGAAATTTTACGCAAATACCCTCCTAAAGAATAACTTTTATTAAAGACAATTTAGATACAAGATAACAAAACGCATAAAACTACCTTCTTCGTTAATTTGTCGAAAGGGAAAAAAACAAAGATCGAAAAAAGAAAGAAAGATGGACCGGCTTCAGAGTAATTCCAAAAATATGTTTGTATTCCGTTTGTCAACTCACCACCACCATCATCTTTTCACGAGATTAATAAATTTAATCTTTTATTTATTTATTTACCAGATACCATGCACAAAGCCAATGATGCCCTCTATGTCTAAAATGTCTTTGTGGCCTGTTCACAATAACAAGGCTATGCATAATTACTAGTTGTGTCCATAGGAGAGGCCATAACCCGCTATGCAAGCTGAAGCAAAGGAACAACAAATGGGTCAAAAAAAGATAAGCTACTAAGAGGGTAATTTAGTCTGAGAAATTTGTGAAAAAGAAACCAAGATGTGGGAACAAATAATTACCATGTTTTAAATGGTAATCATAATTCACAAACGGTAGTGTAATATGGAAACCAAGGAATAAGCTATACCCAGTAAAATTTTCTCTTTTTCTTCTACCAAATGTGGAAATAAGAACTTCCCACTTCCACTTTCCAGGATATCCAAAATTTTACCCTATACCAAACAGCCCCTAAGAAATAAAACAGCTATTTTTTTCACTTTTTTTTTGCAAAACCTAAGCTTCGCAGTCATCTCAGATTTCTTTATCTGATATAAATGGGGTCCAATCATATATTACCAGGGATTTTATTATTAATTTTAATATCATCGCTTAACCAACAAATTAGGACGAGATTAGGACTTCCCAGTTATGTCTCATTCTCTTATTTGGAAATTCAGAACACAGCACCATGAAAACGAACCCAACTAGCGCTTGAGTAGAGTGAAAAAAAGGAGAAGAGAAATTTTTTAAAAAAATTATAAACCTCCCCAAAACTAAAGTAAACGACACTGTTATTTAGCCGCTCAAATTATCAGAAAACGACACGCCGTGTCCGTCTTCACCTTCACTCTCCAACTGCACATAAAACCGCTCCCTTCATTTCACTCCCTCACAAACCTAAACGAACTAGTCACCGGCGCTCCGGCGATGTTGCCGGAATTACCATCGGCTCCACTACCGCGACCCTAACTACTCCGCCGCTGCAACCAGCAGCATTATAATCATAATGGCTTCACCGCAGATCATAAAGCAGAGGGTCTTCACGTGCCTAACCAAACTCTCCGATCGAGACACGCAATCCCTCGCCGCCACCGAACTCGAGTCTATTGCTCGGAACCTTGACGCAACCACCGTTCCGGTGTTCCTCTCCTGCATAAACTCCACCGATGCCTCCGATAAATCTCCGGTTCGCAAGCAATGCGTGCAACTCCTAGGTTTACTCTCCGAGACGCACGGAAATTCTCTTTCTCCTCACCTTCCCAAAATCCTCGCCGGCATCGTTCGCCGCATTCGCGACCCGGATTCGTCGGTCCGATCCGCGTGCGCGAATTCGGTTTTGGCATTGTCGAGCCACGTCACCAAGCAACCGTTTTCGTCGTTCCTGAAGCCGTTGACGGAGGCTCTGTTCACGGAGCAAGACCAGAACGCGCAGATTGGAGCGGCGCTTTGTCTGGCTTCGGCCATTGATGGAGCTCCGGATCCGGACACGGCCAGGCTGGCGAAGCTGTTGCCGAGGTTCGAGAAGCTGCTGAAACGCGAGGGGTTTAGGGCAAAGCCGGCGCTCTTGACGGTGATCGGAAGCGCCGTCGAGGCCGGCGGCGCGTCCAGTCACGCGACCTTGAGGAATTTGGTTCCTTGCTTGGTGGAGTCGTTGAGCAGCGTCGATTGGGCGACGAGGAAGGCTGCTGCGGAGGCACTGGTGGTGTTGGCGAACGTGGAGAGGGATTTCTTATCGGAATTCAAGGCTGAGTGTTTGAAAGTTTTCGAGAATCGAAGATTTGATAAGGTTTCTTGCTTCTTAAAATATTTGCTTTTTTTTTTTTTCCCCCACCCTCAGTTGCTGGTGTTTATTTATGGTAATTTGAAAGTGAATTGAGAGCTTGTGTTATTTTGTTTAGGTAAAGGTAGTTCGGGAAGTTATGAATCAGATGTTGGAAGCGTGGAAGCAGATTCCTGATGTTTCTGATGAATTTTCGCCACCTCCTCAATCGCATTCTTCTTCGAAAGGTATTTCTCTTTGGTTATCTTGGGTTTGATTGATTTTGCCGTTGAGAATATGAGATGAATAAGTGTCAGATCTCTCTACAGAAATAGTATCACAGATTATGTTTTGTGGTAAGAAAAGAAAATGCAGGTAATGGTGACATCTGGGTTGTTTGATCTTAAATATATTTTGAATTTTTGTTAACTAGGATTCGGCGATTACTTTGCCAGTGTCTCTGTCTGGTTGTATGATTAATCTGTTACGTTGAATTGTCTTTGATTGTTTTTCATACCACTTTCTGGGTTTGTGCTTTTGGCTCAGAGAACGCAAGTGATGGGAGCTATCCCCAAGTCTCTCAAAATTCATGTAGTCCTGGTTCAGTAATGGGAAATTTGCAGAAGAAATCCACGCCTGTTAGTAGATTCAGTGATAGTTCTTCTGCTAGCAATGCTAAGAATGTGAGTGCTCTAAGTAGTAACAAGAGAATGAGTTCGGCGCGAAAATTAAACCATAAGAATTGGGATGTCCAAACTGCCCCGTGTAATGCTCCCTCGGCGGACAATCAGGGTGATGCTCAGGAGAAAATGGATAAAAGCAGATTTTTTAAGCCAGAAATGAAACGGGTATTGTTAAATAAAAATCCTGTCGACGATAAAATACAGAAGTATGGTGGGTCCAAAGCTGGATCTCGTGTGGTTCCATATCATGAAGATAGTGAAGACTCAGTTCCTGTCCCTAATGTCACTAAAGATCTTAGGAATGAGAAAGAGAGTGAAGATTTATCTTTGATCCGCAACCAGTTACATCAAATTGAGAAGCAGCAGTCAAGTATACTTGATCTTCTGCAGGTTTGTTCCTAATGCTTAACACCAAGTTCCCTCAATCAATTTCTTTTATTTGTGCTGCTTAAATTTCTGTTAGGAAGGCTGGTTAATTCTTTCATTGTGTTTTAACTTAATCTTTTTCTATCTTTTACATAAGCACATGTAGCATTTATGCCAATCCTTTAATGACGAACATATCCAACATGCTCCCCCATATTCTTACAGAAATTCATTGGAAACTCGCAAAATGGAATGCATTCTTTAGAGACCCGTGTACATGGCCTTGAGTTGGCATTGGATGAGATATCAAATGATTTGGCTTTATCAAGTGGAAGGATGATGAATTCTGATGCTCTTGAAAATACATGTTGCTTGCTACCTGGAGCTGAATTTTTGAGCTCCAGATTCTGGAGGAAAACCCAGGGCCGGTATTCATCCTCGAGGTTCTCTAGGCCTGGTGGCACCCCATCACTTGCTGCCATGCACTACAAAGCTGGCAGGAATGCTGAAACTGAATTGACAAACAACAGATTCAGACTCGATGGAGGTTTTATTACTAATCCGCTGGCAGAGGTTCATACTAATTCGAGGGATTTGGCTAGATCAGAGCCAGTTTAAAAAGCAGGTTTGCTTTCCAATTGCATCTAGACAAAGCATTCAGTCTTGGGCACCATCGCCCATCGGCATGCGATTTTGCTATTAATGATACCAATTGGTTCAAACGTTTTGCCCTTTTTTTCTATTCCTGTATTTCTTACTTGCAGATGTGCTGCACAATCCAGATTCCAAGTTTGATCTTGTGATTCTCAATCAGCTTTGGAAGTGTAACTATGATTTAATCAGAATTTGTGCTGCTCGAAAATACCCCATGTAGTCTTGTTACTTGTGAAGAGGGCGAGAAGCTGGCTAGACCATACATTCTACAACCTAGTACAGAATTTCATTTGCATATTCATGATAAATCTTTGGACAAGAACAGCAGATTGGAGTGAGTTCACGGCTAAATACCACACTATTTTAAAAGAGGGTGCATTTTTATATGTAAAGAAGTGACAGGCTGCTTTCTTTTTTGTTTTAACTTTTATGATCAAGTATTCGTTGTACATTGCATTCCATTTATATTAAAGTGGTCACTGGCGTTTGCTCCTGGCATTTCATCGTATTGGATAAAATTGCTTCTATTCTATTATTCTACCTATCCCCTCTCCCCGTTCCTTTTCTTTAGATTCTTTTTCAGTGTGAGGGTTGGGCTTATAAAATAGTTTAAAGTAAACGGGTCCAATAATATTTTCATCCGCAAGGTCATCTCCAACACTTTCTAGGTTGTCGACCTGTCGGTAGGACGGTTGGACTTATAAGAATTTTGTGTATCAATTTCAGATGAAATATAAAACAATAAATTAAAAAAGAAATTATTTTTTAAAAATTGTTGAAATTATAAAAAATATGTATACTTAATTCAGAGAAATTTAAATTTGAAATTTCAGAAGAGAAGTTAAGAATGAAACTTGTTACTAGTAGACTTAAAAATTAAAACAATTGCTAATAGAGTTAATTTTTATTTATACGAGAGGTTTAATTTTTTCCTTATAACATCTTACAATCATTTTGTTGTTATGGTAGAATAAAAATTAGTTGTAAGTATAATCTCTCTTTTTACTTAATATATAAAATTAGAATGGATGTTATATTTATAACTTCTTACAATTATTTTTTGTTATTGTTGGATCAAAATCAAATCATCAGCTTTCAATTGATGCCATTTTATAGTCTTGATTTGATTTTAATCCAATATCATAAAGATGGTTATAATAGGTTGTAAATGTAACGCACCCCTAAAAGTAAATTTATGTTACATTACCTTCAGTTATTCAAGATGAGAGTAGAATCTAAACTTCACCAAAAATTACATCTCACTTATTTTATTTTTTTTAATCTTTGACAAACTATTGACTTGATACATTAAGTATATTTTTTTAAAAAAAAATATTTATTATTGAGTGTTAAATATTTTTATTCATGCTATAAGATAAAAAGATTAAAAAGATAAATAATTTTATAATTTTTTTATAAAATCAAAGTGGCTTTTTAACATAAAATGAATTAAAAAAGTATTATGAAGAAGATATAATCATGTATGTATTTTGCTACTATGAATAAGATATATTACATATAATTATTATTAAAAATTTACTTTTTCTCTTCTTGTTAAATTAGGTCGCAATCATTCTGAAGGGTATCACATTGCGAAAAGGCAAGCAATTAGTTAGGGAATATTGTTTCTCTTATTGCTTAAGATAAATTATTTCATGGGCAATACATAAAAAAATAGATGAGACCCATTGAGAAGAAGAGAGAAAAATAAAATAAGTGAGTCTCACTCTCTTCTTTTTTTGTGTGGATGGTATGAGACAAAATTAAGACGCTAGGCAATTTGGTTTTAGAACAAAATCAACCCTAAACTTAATATGATTTTAGAACTTCTGATAAAAGAATTCAATCAAGATTAAGAACTCAAGTGTTACATATTGTTTTTCATAATGGTCCAATGTGTTAAGAACAAATTCCTGCAGTCTTAGTTGCTCCTTGATTTGTGTTTGTTGTTGGATTTTTCTCCCTCTTTGCTTAGTTACTGAAGATTAAATCCCAACTTATCTTTAGTTAATTATAAAAGATAAGTCAAAAATTAATGCTATCGTATCCCACTAGTTTGATAACTTAAGCAACTATCCACTAGAGGTGCACATCCATAACTACCTAGGGATGAACAGTGTTTGTTATGGTTTAGGTCTCTGAACTTGCTTTCGTATTCAGTTGCACGTACACCATCTAAACGACGAAAGTAAGAACTTAAAAGCACCAAAAAATCAGCAATACGATGGTTGAGTAATATGCAAAGCC